>JXTC01000194.1:151841-271585 GCA_002914845.1 Trema orientale
AAAAAAAAAAAGAAAAAAAGGGGTGAAAGTTTTCAAATAGCATGCATACATTTGAAACTTTATTCCTAATTTGCAGTTTTTCAATCCGCAGGCTCAATGTCCAACTGTTTTCACTGGCAACTAACTACGAAATTAAATGAATCACCTAATCACGGATTACAAAGCAGTCCTAACTCATAATAACACTCATCGAACAATAACAAAGCACACATCATACATAGAAGTCAATTCAGAAAACGTAAATCGATCCCACACGCCGTTTTTTTTTTTTTTTAACACTAAGGATATAGAGTTGTTCATATCTGGTTTTGGGAACATAACGAAGATGATCTCCAAAAATCCACTAGATTAATCAAGTCAAGGACTAAAATTATCATGACATATTGTTTCCTAGTAAACCTTCATGTGGGATTTAAATTATAGGTAATCCAACAGAAGCTTATGTCTTATTTTCTTGATTGTAAAAGTATGAAGTAACTTCTAAAACACTAACAATATTTATAAAAGTTTGCAGATGAGATTTCAAGGATTTAATACCTGCATTAATGCAAGCACCAACCACAAGAAATGAGTAGCCCAAGCTGAGAACCAATGACCCCAAGTTGATGTGCCTGAGGGAGTGAAAGGTAGGAAGCTGAGACAGGACTATCATAATCAGAGTCACCATTGCAATGAAGTGGTACAATTTCAGGGACCCATTGGGGGAAAGCTCGTCATACATAATCTAAAATCCCAACAGAGGAAAAGGTAAAAAAGGAACTTAGATAATGCAAATTCAGAATAGTGTTCTCTATGCTTTAGGTGAATTCAATATGGAATAGTCATGTACTCTTGTTTATTTTAACCAATGTCGGCACTTATTTTTTAAGAGTATATTAAAAAATGAGTTGGTCAATATAAATCATTGATGTTAGCTACGAAAAATCTAAAGATTCATTAGATGGTTTGTATCTATATGGCTGGACAAGCAATAAATTCATGATTTTACTTGGACTATAACTAACATTCTGACACCAAACTCTGCACACTGCTTTGGCTATAGAAAGTAATAGTTTTGAAAATGGTGTGTCAACATACGAGCGGCAACCGTAAATCTATAGATGCGGCCAGTTTAGCACCTTCTGAAATTTAGACAAGTCTTGCGGCCCTTAATTACTTATATGCTTCAGCAATTGATTGTTTATTGTTGGTTAAGAGGACTAATTTGTCAGTTATTACCAAAATATACCAATTCAATTCTACGAAAGCAACGGTCACCAGTTTTTGGACCATAATCAGCTAAGAACATAGATTTTAAAAAACAAAATCTCGTAGGACCATGATCTTGGTAAAGAGTGGACAATGACTTAATGAGAAATCCGTAAAAATATAAATGGAAATACCCCACTACAATTTTCCAACAGAACTCCTAAAGCAAAAACAATTTTACATCATCTACATGACTGAAAATTTTTACATATATTTTATTTTAAAGCGCATAGAATTATAGTTATTTTGACAAGTTACAAAAACCTTTAACTTGTGATTATGCTTTCGATTTTGCTAGAAGTATAATTAATAATATTTTAGAAACCATAGCAAGACCAAAACTCATAGTACTCTAAACTAATAGTTATAACAAAATATTTGGATATATACATTATTTCATTGGACCAAAAGAAAAGAATGCTAATACCTGAATGCATTGCCCTGCAAGCAAAATTGCACCTATTCCAACCCCAGTATTTATAGCCGTTTGAATGAATATTACAAAGTAAAACATCCATCCTGACCCTGGTAAGAAAACAATGGCACACAGTTTTTATGTGGCTTTTTAAGAAACCCCATTACTCATCTATTGTATGTAGTAAAGTAAAAGGCAAAACAAGCTAATTGTCATGATTGGGTTAAAAAATAAACTGCACGTCAGTTACAGATATAGTGAGTCTACTAAACCAGTTGATCAAAAACTACCTCTCATTAATAAAAATTGAAAAACGCTAAATTTATTAATTGAAACATGCTAAATTGTACTCTTTTCTATGCTCTCCAAATTTTATTACTTAACATGTAGATTTTATTATTCAATATTACCTTTTAGGGGATGGCTACGGTAGGGGCGTCCTTACGTAGGGTCATGCCTTAATTATCGTTGGATGGGAATCTGTGGGGAATAACGGGAATCTGTGGAGAATCTATTTATATACAGATTCCCATCCAACGGTGAATAGACATGGCCCTACGTAGGGGCGTCCCTACTGTAGACGCGCCCTACATTTTAATAATATAACAAAATATTGAATACACATTTTAAACCATAAAAATACGTAAAGGGGATGGCTACGGTAGGGGCGTCCCTACGTAGGGTCATGCCTTAATTATCGTTGGATGGGAATCTGTGGGGAATAACGGGAATCTATGGAGAATCTATTTATATACAGATTCTCATCCAACGGTGAATAGACAGGGCCCTACGTAGGGGCGCCCTTACTGTAGACGCGCCCGTACGTAAAATAAATTAAAATATATTTAGCATCCCCAAGAATTTAATTGCCACCAATGTTGTTTTTATACTCCTAATTGGGTAACTATGTGCGCTTTATAAATTAAATAAAAAAGAACAAAACAAAAACCAAAAAAGTCATTATTGTATTGCCAATCTTTCCTCCTGGCGTGACAGTATGGGTCAAAAAGGACATACGAACCACTATTCGGTAGTTATTGACATNTCCCAGATCCTTCTTTTTTTTTCTTTTTTTTCTTTTTTTTTGATAGAGAGAGAAACGGGTCTGTTGGAGTGTTTCCGGTTTAGCATGAAATCCAAAAGTTGCAAAACTTAAGATTTTCTTGGCAACCAAACAAACTAGTAGTGATCAGGCAGTATAAATTGTGGTAACGAGTTGAGCAGTTCACAAGGCCCGGAATCAGACCAATAACGTACACGTGTCAAAATCCTAGCATAAAAATAAGTAAGCTCACGTAGTTACGTCACGTTGCGTAAAAAAATATTCACCATTTTCCACTGAAGAAAAAGACAGGGAAAAAGGAAAAACGAAAAAAAACAAAAAACAAAAACATTCGCGGGAGTTATGAAAATGACCCAAATGTGAAAGCCTTGATTTCCCCAAAAGACACGGCCACAAAACGACGACGTTTCTAACGTTTCTTTAAAGCAACGACAACCAAAAAAGAAAAAAAGCATAATTCTAATTTCTAATATGAATGAAGCGACGTCGTATGGTATCGTACCTAGAACGTCGGAGGCGAGCTCGCGGAATCGGATGTGGCGGCGACCAGCTTTCTCACAGTGGTCAAGCACCTTGGACATGAGGAAGTAAGCGTAGAAAGTGACCATCGCCATGACCGTCAAGCACAGGAACCCAAGCCCCCACCCTAAACCCCTGAAAGCGTACGGAAGCGTCAGGATCGTGGGCCCCACTATGGCCGTCGTCAGATGAAACCCCGCGTGCCACCATTCCCCTGTTTTTTTTTTTTTTTCCCCGTTGAAACCAAATTTAAATAAAAAAACATGTATATAAATTAAATCATATATACATATATGGTACACGTATTACCTTTGGATTGGAGGACGAAGGCTGCTCCGGCGTCGTTTTGGCGGGTAGTTTCAGGAAACGGGTCGAGTTGAGGAGGAGGAGGAGGTGGTGGTTCCGCCATTTTCGGAGAGAAGGGAGGGTAGTTGAGGCTTGGCGCAGCTTAAGGAGGGGTGAAGGCGTAAGTTAAGTTTGTTGGTGCCTTGGGGGCGCCGGAGGTGGTGTGAGCTGTCAGCTCCTCTGCCGCCCGAGGGTTACGGATCCAAATATTAATCAAAATTCACATTTATTTCTTTCTTTTTTCCCTTTTTTTTTCCCCTCAAAAGGAAAAACTTTTGAAAAAAGTGGGCCCGTGGAAAAAAAAAAAAAATTTTTTCCTTTTTTTTTTTTTGAAAAAAACAAAAAAATGAGATAAAAGCAATGCGATTTGCGTCTTATTATATATGTCAGGTCTCTACTCTTTACCAAGTTATGCGGTCTTATTATATATAGTGACGTATTTACCAAATTACCCTTTGGTTTGACTGACTTCCTTTTTTTTTTAATGAGGAAAAATAAGGTCATAAGAGAAATTAACCCAAATAAATCATCCAATCAACCGAAGGAAGGAAGAACAAAGGTAGGAGCATCATCTCCATTATTATTAGTTTCTGCGTATCTATGAGTAAAACGGACAAATTTATAACCCCTTTGATAATTTGGTGTAAATTTTCTTGGAAAATATGAGTAGTAGATTCGTTTTGGTGATTTGGAAAATATGATTGTGAGATGATAATTTGGCTGCGCGCGTGGCAGTAAGGTTGTTATGGTATTTGTCAAAAGAGAGAGGATGAGTGAAGCAATATAAATGTTTATAAGTTAAAAAAACCAACCAAGAAAACGATGTCGTGTAGGTCATCCCCCATCATTACGTGACTCGAAGTTGCAAGTTGCGAATTGCATTCGTCTCAATCTCATATGAAAGTCGCAAATCATGAATGTTGTTAGGCCAATGCCACAATACTAAAAGCCCTGTATATTATATGGTGATTGGTGAATTAACTTTATTGGGACAAAAAACAAAAGATATTTTATCATAAGTTAATGAACCTCAACATATATTGATCAAGCTTCGAATATGATAAAAAGTTGTTTTTTTAGATTTTAAAAAAGAGAGATAACAAGACGTTAATTAGATTTTGGAGCTTGAGCCTGCTTTTTCATTTTGGAGCTTGAGCAATGAGCAGGGCTCCGTGCGCCCAATTTGGAGCCCTTGCTCCAAATTGGGAGCCCTTGTTAATTAGATTTTGGAGCTTGAGCCTGCTTTTTCATTTTGGAGCTTGAGCAATGAGCAGGGCTCCGTGCGCCCAATTTGGAGCCCTTGCTAAAGTGCCGCACCAATAGCACCTGTTTTCTTTTTTCTGTTTTTTTTTTTTTTTTGCGTGGCGATTTCCCGAAAATATCCCCACTAAAAAGTTGTACCATTTTAGATTTTTTGGAGTTTTGGGATGGGCTAAGCATTCTGCGTCAATGCCAAAATGGAGTGGGGCTCTAAGTGATGTAACGTCGAATGTCAATCCTTGTGATTTACGTGCATACCTACTAGATCATATCAATATCAAAATGGAATATTCGTCTTTTTCATATAATTTTTTTATCGATGTGATTTACGTTACATAAATCCCCCAAGTCTCAAATTTATTTACTGCATTGCAAAAGCGACTCGACGTGACAATATTGGAAGATGACAATGTCCAACAGATAGATAATTTTTATTGAATTGGTCGGGAACAAATTCCTGTTGTCGTTTGGGTTATTATTATTATTGTTTATAGGAAACAAAAACATGATCAGGATCCTCGTGTCATTCAGGATGTGCAAAGGAGAGTATTCAAAATTTCAAATGATTAAGAAGATTCTATGTAGTGTGGGGATGTTGATGCATTCGTACCGTGAACTTGTATTATTTATGTTGATATATCTAATTTTGAGTATATTTATAATGGGTCCCGAATAATCCATAGATTTTTTACCCCGACTAGACATAATCCTCCTGTTGAACATTTCGAAAGGTCGATTTGTCTTTTTTCCTCTCTTTTATCTGTGGATAAACTATGTCAGGGACCTAGTTAAAATATCTGAAAATGGAATTATACTGAATTTGAATGAACTACTAAACCAATTAAGTAGTCATACAGAAACTAAACCCAAAAAAAAAAAGAAAAAAAAAAGAAAAAAAAATCTAGAAAACTAATAATAGCATTAGTGAAAAAGACATTATGTCAATGACTCAGCAACCCACCCACACTAATAATGGTTCAAGAAGCACTTGAACATCATTTCATTCATTCTTGGGTGGAGGTGTTAGCAGCAGCAAGGGTGTTGTTGTAAGCCTCTAGTTCCTTCTTGTATGCCTCCATGGCCTCGGAAGCTTTCTCATTCCACACTTTCCGATCTTCTTCATTCAGTTCCTATTCATTAACAAGAAAATTTAAAACTCATTAACAAACAAATTTTATAAAAACCAAAAAAGAAAAATGTAAAACAAACTAACTAATTATTATTAGACACTGTTATTTATACCTTCCATTTGACTGAAATAGCTGCATTAAGTGAGGCATTGTTGAGCCCTGGTCGCTCCTCCAATAAGCTCTTTCTCGCTTCTTTGCTGCATATTTCATTCAACATTGCACATAACTAAGCAATTTTATCTACACAAGGCTTCAATTACTAAGACAATTTGAGTGTTAATATTTACCTGAACAGAAGGTAGGAAGACGCAGGCTTTTTGGGCTTGTTGGGGTCAACATTCTTCTCCTTCTTCTTCTTCTGGCGGTCTTCTTTCGTTTTCTGAAGAGTTATCAGCCAAATAAGTAGCCATGATTAGTGCCAAATGGCATATATAATCACACATGAAACTCACTGTTTCGAAATCTCGAATGATCACCTTGATAATGTTGTCTGTTTTCTCCTTCTTCTTGAGCAATTGCAAGGCTTCTTGCTTCTGAAGCTTCATATTTTCTTCCTCTTCTTTCCTCAAACTTTCGGCTTCCTCTTCCTTCTTCTGTTTGTACACTTCCATCTCTTGCAAGTACTTCTCCTTGTTCTTCTTTGCTAACTGCAATTTCCATGGAACGAAGAGACTGAGAAAAATGACACCTTAGAAATGAAACAAAAAGAAAGTAGTCTTTTGGCAAGCTAAAAGGGAAGAACCTCTTCGTAAGGCTCTCTTTGTTTCTCTGTCATGTTCTTCCACTCTTCACCGGTGATCTTTGCCACCTCCAAGACACTCTTGTTATCGGCAAGTAGAGCTGCTCGCCTCTCGTTTGTGAAGAGGAAAAATGCTGACATGGGTTGCTTTGGTTTCAGTGGATCCTTAACTTTCCTTGAATTTCAAATCAGTAAACACACCAGAGTTTAGTCTTCGTATAATACATACAAGAGAGATATAGAGAGAATTGGGTTTTTCTTACTTGGTCTTCTTGGTCTCCTTGGTCTCCTGTTCAGCTTCCTGTTTGAACTGGAGGTACTGTTCAAGCAACTCCATAGCTGTCTTCTGTTTGTGCTCATCTTCCAGGAGTCTCATGGCTTCAGTCTCGCGCTTCTCTTTGGCAATTACCTGCAAGTAGGCTTCTTTCTCAGCCTGGTATTTCTCCTCATAAGGCTTCTTCTCTTCAGCACTGACGTTCTTCCATTTCGCACCCAAAATGTTCGAAATGTCTTTGAATTCTGCCTCGGGATTCTCCTTCTTGATCTGCATTCAAAAAACCAAATAAGATTTTACAAAAAATATTCCAAAAATTTAAATCTCACAAACCCTTTTGGCTATTTTCTTTGTTTCTTACCTCATTCCACTGATCCTTGCACCATAAGATGTACGGTGGTGATGGCCTTTTCTTCTCAGGGCCACCCTTCTTCTTCTCTTTCTTGTCTTGTTCTTTGTCTTTCAGTGATTGGAAAATGGGAAATGTCTGAATTATTTAAGATAAAAAAAAAAATAATCAAGAACCATTCTACTATTACCATAACTGGTCTGAAAATTGGGTCAAGATTTAACAGAGTAACTCAGAATCCAATTCTAAAAATTGATCTCAAATTGGGTAAAGCTAAAACAAAGAAACATCAAGCTAACCCGAAAAAAAACTCAAGCAAGAATCATTAGTTTATAGAAAAAAAGCTCTCAATTTTTTTTGTATATATAGCTGATTCTAAGAATGGTCTCAGTTTGGGAGAAGCTAAAATCGAAGAAACACAAAATTAACCCCAAAAAATTTAAGCAAGAATCATCAGATCATAGAAAAATCTTTACTTCGAAATATTTTAAAAAAAAAAAAAAAACAGAAAAGAAAAACAAAGAACCTATCAAGAAAACTAACCATGTTGGGTTTGAACTCCTTCAACTTCTGCAACTTCTTCAACTCCATCTGAAGCTTCTCCTGCTCTCGGCCTCGGTTTTCGAGCTCTTCTTCCCTGATCTTCAACATCTCATCCTTCTCCTTCAAGAGCTCCTCCGTCTTCTCCTTCTCCAGCCTCAGTTTCTGAAGCCTGTCCTGCATTTCTTGCAAGTCTTTCTCGAACGACGACGTTTGCTTCGCCGTCGTCGTTTGTTTCTTCGAGGCGGCGGCGGCTTTCACTTTCTTGGGCGAGGTTCTCGGCTGAGACAGGCTCTCGTGGTTCTCCTTCGCCGGATCGTCCTTCGACATCGCCGGCGACGGAGACGGTTCAGAGACCTTTCCGGCCAAGATGTTGGCCTCGTCGGGAGATGGGTTCTTCTCTTTGAGAGCCCTACGGTTGCTCCTGGGCTTCTTGGGTCTAGTCTCGGCGGCAACTGAAGCTCCAGCCATGGCAGAATGAAGAAAGAAATGAGAGAGAGGAGCGTCAAGCGTGTAGACTCTGTAGATGTGGGGGTTTAGGTGGTTTGGGTCAATGAAAGAGAAGGGGGTTTATATACAGGGTTTCTGGGTAACGGTTAGATTTTTCAAATTCAAATTTAGTTTTCAGGAATGAAGAGTGGTTTGAGGTCCAGCCCGAGTTTTTCCCCTTATTGGGCTTAAATTTGACCGTTGCAGAAATTGGGCGCACGGATTCTTACGGTATGGATTAGGCAATTTAAAATCTGAGAAGTTTCTGTTTTTTTTTTTTTTTTCGGATGAGAAAAAATGTATTTTCTGTAACTTATATTCCTTTTGCAGCTGTACCCCCACCCAAAAATAAATATATGTATATATATATATATCACAAGCAGAGGAAATGCTTGGATTGGAAGGGAACAGATAATGCATTTGTTTTTGGGATAAAAAGATATTGCATCTTATGATCTTCAAACAAAAAAGCTTATGGCATAATATGGCTTTATGTTGACTAATTTAAGAATCTGGTCAGAAAAATGTGCTAGAAAATTGAATTTAAAGAAAAGGAAGAAAATGAACTAGTTTTGATTTCATTCTTGAGATAAAAAAAAAAAAAAAGAAAAAAAAAGTAAATTAAACTTATATGGTTTGCAAATAAGAAGTGAGAACAAAAAAAAAATCAAAATAACTCGAATTTTTTATTATTGAGGTCTTAATTCGCCCGTCCAAGCATGTGAAAATCAACAGCTTACAAGCCTCCATGGCCATCTAAGAAGAAAGAGCATGTAAATAAAGATCAAAATCAAAGTCTACAACAAATAACTATGGCTGAGGTTTTTAATTAACAATGTTACTCTTTTGACCTTCATTCATAATCTTCTTCTATTCTTTATACCATAAAATGATGAAGTCAAATACAGGCCAATTTTGATACCTAGACTCCTAGTACAGTTGCACTCGCGGGAAGGATGGTCTGGCAATGGCATGTATGGCCATAAACGACTGACGATTTACTATGTCAAAAACTTTGCAAGAGTAACCCTTTACAAGAACCCAATGTGCACTTCACAACTCTACAAGGAGAAGAGAAATTTTAAGGCATCAAACTGGCTGATTGCTTAGCTATTTACCACCATTTCCATTATTACGTCATTCCAAGAATCAATCGGCCCCGGTAAGCACCAATGCAGACAATCATTCTGAACTTTTGCATTTCTGTCCCGTGCAAATGGATGATACTCTCTGTAAATGCCCGGATGCCCATCAGGCCTCAACAACGAAAGTGGGTTAACGTCGAGGAGCTTCAGATTCACCCCATTGGTGGATGCCTTTTCTGTCACGTTCTTAAATTCTTCTAGCTCGATATCATGCAGAATCTTGTGTACACTCTTCAGCTGAACCTCACCTTCTTTAGCTGGGACTTTTCTCTTGCAAGTCCCGCCACTAGACCACTCCCCGTTCTCAAAATGATCTGGTGTAGAAGTTCTGAAAAGAATTAAGCCTTTGTGATTAGATGTTGCTATGAAGTTCATCACTTGTCTCAGTGCTTTGCGATATGCGAAATCAAACCCCAACTCCTTCAGTTTCCTTTTAGGACAGTAATGGCATCCCACCACTTCGTTGTTCTCGTAGTAGACTGAAGATTTGAGAAACCATTTCCCGGTAGAAATTATCATGTAATCTAATTTCTGGTAAAGATTTGTCCATTGCTTATCAAGTTTGTCAAGATGCAGCTGAACTTCAGATGTTGAAACGCCATTGTAATCTTCAAATATAGTAGCTTTTACAAGGAAAGGGGAAAAGATAACTGAGATAGTCAAATTGTATGTTGGGAAGTGCCATCGTCTGGACTTATACTCCTTGTCATGGTAGACTTCAGTGGGTTTTTCCACCTGAAAGACAAAGTAGATACTTTAAATAATCTATTTGAAAAGGTCCAGAATTCAGGATAGACAACACATGATCCAATCATCGTGTTGACAGACAAAAACCATCCACCATGATGACAAACAGCTTTTATTGTGAACCTTACTTGTCATTGCTATAAGAGATCAGAAAACAAATGCAGGGTCCAATAAGAAGATCAAACATACTTCCATCTTATTCAAAAGATTAGGAACCAAAAAAGAAACTGAAAACAAATTCACCATTTTTCATCAATTTGAAAAATGAGAAAAAAAAAATAATAATTGGAAACTTGAATACCCTTTAACCACTAAAAGAAAAGGCAATATTTTCCAAATTAAAGCCAGTCATAACCCCTGAAAATTCAGTGCGAGATCTCAACATGCACAATTCTGAGAATTTTAACAAAACACAGAGGCTGAACAAATCAAGAGTCGAAAAGTAAACAATATAGGCCGAACAAATCAACTGTTGAAATAGGGACATTACATAAACCATCAACAAAATAGTAGCTGTCAAACGTAAGCATCATTTTAAGTGATAGATTTCATAAAAACACAGATACTGACTATTAAATGAAAGACTGCAAAGGATAAGAGATAGAATTTAGTTCAAAATCTTCTTAAGAGACAATGACTTATCCAATGATTTAGAATGCCATGAAGGAAAGAGGAGGGCCCTATTGAGCGTGTTAGTTGTCATAGCAGTTACCCTCTCCATCGTTAAGATTCATAATGAATGAACAAATGCTTTAACACATCTCATCACAAGCAGGCTACACAACATACCCCTGGGCAGTCTAAAAACCAATAGATGTAGAAGTCAAAAACAAACTGAGCTTATAAACATCTATGGGGAATGATTTAGGACTTCAGCAAGTGTTTCACGATCCAAACTACCTCAAAATTACAGGTAAAAACACAACTTGAAAGCCAATTTGAAAAGATCGCAAAAGAAGGTAACAACTTCTACGGTGGATAAAACTGCTCTGACCATTTTGGGAAGCAAAATTCAACAAGTTGTAAATTGTAGTGGCAAACAAAGCACACCAAATCTTACAAAAAGCATACAGAGAAAACAAGAAAAACTGACTAGCTAGGTTGCCATTCAATCATCCAAATTTCAAACATATACCGTTGATAGCATGCAGAGCAATGACTGCACATGGTTCCGCGATATTGAATCACCTATCAGTGCCCATGATTTGTTCCTCATCATCTCAAGAAATCTTTCCGAATCAAACCGTGGTAAGTCACAACCTCGAGGATTCCACCTCCAATATAAATACCCAGTATCAGGCCTACCATTCCTCATGCAGTTCTGATGACCTTCGATAAAAGGACAGCTCTTATTTGTATAAATAGGACCTGAAGGGTTTGGAAGCCAGTCTCCGGTAAAAAGATCACACTTTTCTGCATCAGAAAGATAGCATTAATTTTACAAGGGGAACTCGAGTAAAAATTACGGTAGATCAATCAAATCAACTGTTGTTATTGAAATCAGTAACACACCCATTAATTTTTTCCTAAGTTTGATTAAAAAAGTCCAAAGCACGACAACTCCCATTATCGTTTTCATCATTCAACTCTAATCGCAATTGGATCTCAGCCAAAACTCAATTCGTAACCAGATAGGAACACTTTTCAAGGTAGGATTTAACTTCCTCACAAACTCAATTGAATTAACAGCTGTTATCATAATCAACAAAGCACCCATTAAACGTTCCATGATTTTGATTGAGAAAAGCTAAAGCATGCCAAATCCCATTGTTATTCTCACCATTTACCATTAATGGGCAACTAGATTTTAGTCAGTCTACCCTCAATTCATAATTGGATACGATCACTTTTTGAACTAGGATTACCTTCCTCGCAAACTCAATCAAATTAACAGTTGTTATCGTAATCAACAAAGCACCCACGGAAAGTTCCATAATTTTGATCAAGAAAATCTAAAGCATGCCAAACTTCATTATAATTTTCATCATTCAACATTAATGACAATCAGATCTCAATCAGCCTGAACTCAATCCATAACTGGATAGGCACACTTTTTGAACTGGGATCACCTGTTTGAGGAATCTGTTCTTCTCTAAACTCAATCTAATTAACACTTGTTATCTAATCAACAAAGCACCCACTAAAAGTTGCATAATTTAGATTAAGAAAAGCTAAAGCAAGACAAAACCCAATATTACTTTCATCATTCACCATCAATGGCAACTAGATCTCACTCAATCTAAACTCAATTCATAACCAGATATGCACACATTTTGAACTAAGGATTTACCTGTTCGAGGAATCTGTTCTTCATTTTCTTCAGCTTCTAGAGAAGCCGGTGGTTCAAAAGCCACAGTTTTCTGAGTTTCGGGAAAAGGGGTTTCAACTGGGGAAGAAATATCGGTGGAGCGAACAAGGAGGAGACGAAAAGCAAGACCCATTAACAGTACGGCCACCGCGAACTTAACCAGCATGCTTTTGTGCCTCTGGGGAAGCCATAGCTTCCAGTTCAACTTCATCTTCTTTCCCAGTACTGCTTTTCACTCTTCACAGTCTCTCTCTCTCTCTCTCTCAAAATGAAATCAATGTCTTTGGACTTCTTCTTTAGCTGATTACTCGAAGTGGGTCTTCTTCAGCCAAAACGTCCAAAAATCCAAATAATTTCCCAAAAATAATAAAAAAAATATAGGAATAAAGGAGTTTTTTCCTTTTCTTTTTTTAAAAAATTAATATTAATTAATATAAGATTGGATCACAGTGACCGACATTGCTAGGACTGAAGGCTAAGACTGTCACTGCCTCGATGAATGTTGATGCCCTGACAAATTCTTTCCGGTATATTTAGCAAAGTTTTTGTTGGAGCGGAGTGGCCAAAATGAAATGAATAACTGATTTTCTTTTTCCAAAATTTAAAAAAAAAAATTGTTTAAAATTTCTCAAATTGACGTAAATGCTTCTTTAAATTTCACATTATAATCAGTAATTAATATATGAGCAATGCTATGGGCACCACGGGTGCCCAGCACCACAGTGATATGTCTATTTGTTACTGGATGATTTAATTAATAAATTAGGTCCCACATGGGTCCCACTTAAATTATAATTATGATTAATCAGTGACAGACTGACACATCACTATAGTACTGGAAACCAGTAATTAATATATGAGCAATGCTATGGGCACCACGGGTGCCCAGCACCACAGTGATATGTCTGTTTGTTACTGGATGATTTAATTAATAAATTGGGTCCCACATGGGTCCCACTTAAATTATAATTATGATTAATCAGTGACAGACTGACACATCACTATAGTACTGGACACTANACTGGTGCCTTATAGCATTATTCTTAATATATTTATAATCATATCTATTGTTTTAAATACCCGATTACTCTTAAAATTGTCTTATAATATCCACTCAGTTTACATAAATCAATTAATTTGACGTTTTAATTTTTTTTAAAGGATTTGACGTTTTAAGTTTTTAGTTTAAATAATTCGTATATAAAAAAAATCAATTAATTTGACGTTTTAATTTTTAGTTTAAATAATTCGTATATATTTTAAATTCCAAGTTTCATTATATTATTCAATTATTAATAGAACTTTTTCAATTGTTGATCTTGCAAACAGTTTTTATTTTGTTTGTCCTTACACATTTATTAGTAGAAAATTAGAATTATTTGTTTTGAGTTTATAAGTACATTTTTTTTTTTTTTGAGGGAGTATAAATATATTTATAAGTACAAGTATTATGTATTAACAGATTGAGGATTATTTATATGGCATTCCTTACTCCTTTCTTTCAATGCAAATTGAGGAGTATTAATAAGGCATTCCTTTTTACTTTATCTTATTTTATTTTTTAATCAGCTTGACTAGGACAAAGAACTTAGTTTGATTAATAGCACTCATAAGTATTAAGTGCCACCTTTTTTTTAAAGTTGTCTAATATAGTGTGATTGGAAAGCCATTTTTTAATTGAGGAATCTTATTGTATGAGGACACTTTTTTGTTAATGATTTTATAATCAAAACAAATATGTTTGGGTCATTGAGTCCAGAAAATGTGATAAATAAAAACCTGAAAAAAGCGAGTTATTGTTCTCAATGTGTCTTTCAAAAAAAAAAAAGTAGTTGTTTGATCCTTAGTATTAGACTATTCTCACCAACCAAATGAGGCCTCATTGAGAACTAGAACATATCTAGTCCTGTCATTTTTTTATTTAACTTTTTTGTTTTTGTTTTTGTTTTTGTTTTTGTTTTTTTTTTTAATAAATGGACCCTTTAACATTATTCTGAACAACTAGAACATATCAATTTCAGGAAATAAATAAATAAATAAATAATTGTACAAGACTGGGTCACCTCAATTCTCAAGTATCAACTAGCTATTTTATATCATTTAAGACTGAATGTTATGTACAATTGGACAAATCGGATTAAAAAAAAATAACAATTAGGTTTGACATGTGCTTAAAAATAGCTACGTAGTAACAGCTTAAATTGAAAAGCTACTGACAGATACAAGAAATTGCTTTTTGGTCCTTTATTTTGTTATTCTTTTGCAGAAAACGATTCCAATAAATGCATATTTACTAGATACTTTAACATGAAAAACTCACTGACCTATAGCAAGATCTAAAGTGAAAATTTACATCATTTGAGTATGGTGAACAAAACTGCAAGAGTTACATGTGATTCGAAAAAAATAAAAACTGCAGTTGTTACAAATAGAACGTAGTTCAAAAGATTTCTAACTTGGAATCAGGCAATCAGCCAAAAGAACCAAAGACATCTAAGGACAACAAAATGCACATTTAAAAGCCTTTATTTATAGCCTTATCGATCTCAATCTACCTGACAACATATATGAACAAGCGAATGATTTCGCGATAGTTTAACTAATACATACAACAAACTCAAAGGATTTTGGCTCTGCATTATACACTCCGAGGAGACTAAGGTCATCAAATAGACACCAAAAAAGGCAATTTGGGGTCAACGCCTTTTTAGTGCTATCCTCATAGAAAAAACTGGAGAATCAACAAGGCCATGGAACACAAGACCATTTTTGGCACTTTCATTCCAAATCCGTACAACGAATTCCAAGGATTCTGGCTCTGCATCCTCAACTAAGAAGAGGAGACTAAGGAAATCAAACAGAAATAAACAAGGCAATTTGAATGGTCACCTTTTAATGTTATCCTCAGAAAAACTGGAGAATCTGAAACCGAATGAGGCCATGGAACACACAAGAGCTAGCTCCAAATCACAAGACCATTTTCGGTACTTTCATTCCAAATCCTCGCTTTGTCTTCTCGACCCTGTTTAGCAAATTGTCCATAACTACAGTTCAGGAAACCATAAGGGAATTGGAGACATACTAAATGAAAATGACCGAATATCAGAAGCAGCAGAAAACAAACAAGTGAAAAAGTAATAACTAAACTAAAACAGGATGCATCATTTGACAAGGCTGGAACCATGACAGAGGAGTAAATTGTCTTAAATAAAACTTTGGGTTTTGTTCACCTCGGAAAATTCATGGCTTCGTACTTAATAGTAAACTTAAATGCTATATAGGACTTACGTTGGAGCAAGTTTGCCGAGGCTATCAAGCTCTTTGCCAGAGTCCTCGTCGAAAACTTTCCCAGAAATTTCAATACTATAAAATTTGTCTCTCGTAATTGGTAGTCCTCTACTGGCAAGTAGTTCTAGATCCCTCTGATGAAGCTCTCTCCCGTTTACATAGACACCAGTGTTTCCGGCACCACAATTCGTTGGCATAGGATGATTGAATTCTTCGATGAATGGCTGAAGGCAACAGAAAATGCTTTGTTTATACATTCAACATTATGGACCAAAGAAACAAATTTATAAACCAAATATCAATTCTACTCACAGGAATTATGCCAAGGCAAGGTTGCCCCATGACTCCCCAGAAACCAGATCTAAAGTCATACCTGACAGAAAAAAGAGGGTGAGTGTTCCAAGCCAAAACAAAATTAGATATTTCGCAAATAACTTAAACTTTGGCATGATATAACTCTTAATGAATTATTGTTAAAATCATGCATGTTTTGCATATGTGGTACAAAACTCCTGATTTCAGCATGCAGACTTACCAATAATCCCCAGGACTAACTGGGCCAGCGAGCTTTTCAGCCTTTTTTACCAAACGATCCGGTATAGGTTGCCCATTAATAAAAACCTTGGGCCTTTCATTCTCCCCGTTGTGATTAGATCTTGAGAAATCTCTAAAACTCTTCTTGATAAAACCCACAAAGTTAGAGTCACTGCCTTTGCTGAACCTGAATCGATCTTCTTTGTTTATTTCTGCGGAGTCTTGAGACATGGTGTGGTTTTGGTATTCGCCAAAGGAAACATCCAATTCAGTGGCCTCTGATGTATCTTTCACAGAATTGTTTTGAGAGGAGATCCTACTAGAGACCATAATGTCGTGATCTGTTCGTTTGCTCCTGTTTCCCAGCTTGTATCTGCTTATAGAATGCTTGGGACTTTCCGACTCCTGCCAGGCAGGAGAACGTGGTGGTGTTGAACAGAAAGCACTTTTTAAAGGCATCTCAGCAGATTCAGAAGCATCTTCCCAAGCGGGCACACAATCTCGGTTCTCCTCTTCCCTGGAAGAAATGGAAGGTGATGAAGAATGTCCCCACCTCTTCTCAGACTCATCTAAGTTCAACTTTTCATCTTCCACTGGTGAATTGTGTTCCGTATCAGTTAACTGGAAGTTGTAACCAGAATTTTTAAAATCATCAGAGCAGGAGCTGGTGCCATTGGCATTCAAACAACCAGAATTTACAAGGCTGTCATTCAACACCTCCAGAGAATTTTGGTCAGTTGCAGCAGACATGTGCTTGTGCCCACTAGGATCAGAAGTACTAAGCTTCTTATTCTCAATTTCAATTAATATTAAAGTTGAACAGGCACCACACCGGAGCCTTCGCTGATTATTGTGTCTCATTCTAAGCTTTCTAGGCAGTTTCAGCAACTCAAAGCATTTATGGCATGTAATGAATGGGGCACCACCTGCAATAGGACGGTGAAGCCGTCCAATCCTATGGGTTGCAACCAGCCTTCTTGGACGACCAATGTAGTCATTGTCTGAATCAACATCACTTGGCCATCTAGTTTGCAGCTTTGGATCAAGAGACTGCAATGGAGGAAAATTCTGAGGCCCAAATGTGACAGGATCTTCATGATGGTAAAAATTTGAATTGACCGGATCTTTAGTGGGTGGAACTCGGGGAGGAACCCACCAATTCTGATTGTAGCACCTTAAACAAGAACATGTAGGAGCATGGAAAAAGGTTTCATGTGGATATGGTGTGATGGGATCTAAATTACGAGTTCTGTACTGTCCTGAATAGTATTCATGAGGTGGTATATGAGGGTATGGGTTGGGTGGTTGAGGGGGAGGCTTCCTTGTTGTCATTTGGGGCTGAAAAGGATCCTCATATTCTGGAATCTTATTCAAGACATGCTTTTGATGAGGATAGAATTTCGGAATATCAACGTGATGATGATTCATAAAAGAAGCTGGTCTATGGCCATAGTTGAAATAAGGGGGCCTTGGCATCTGCTTCTCCGTGGCAGGTGGCTGCATTGAAGCGTTATAAGCAACCTGGTTGCCATAAGGATAAGGCGGAGTCTTATCAACAGATTCCCTTTCCCTTGGTTTATCTGCCACATAATAAGATTTGCTAAGTTGCTCCTTCAACTCGTCCAACTTCCTGAGAAGCTCAGCTCGTTCCAATTCTAAATTTTCAACTCCATGAGGCACACTGACATGATCATTACTGCTCATCAGCTTTCCCTGGCCATTAAAATAATACGGCTCGTAGGTTGATGGTCCCTCATCAGGATAACCAAAAGTTGGTGTTCTAACATGCCCAGCAAGTGAGCCATTGTTCCCATATAACCCCTCAAACCTACCTCTGTCTACACCCGATCGAACCATTCCTGCCTTTGATCTCAAGGACTCGGCAACCTTATTTAGTTGAGTTGACACATCTCCTATACTCGAATTTACAGATTCACATCTGTTCATGTCCATATATTGATTAGTTCCGCTAGTCCAGTGATCCATCCGGGGTTCTGACAATCGGCTATGTTTGTCAACACATCCATATTCTTTCTCTTCAACACTCTTCTCCAATCTTAAATCTTTGAACTCTTCACTAACACTTACATATTCATCAACCAAAACCCCTTTCTTTTCTGCCCTTTGCAACCCATTAGTGACATTACTCTTTCTTTCTACATAGACTCTCTCATTTCTCCCACCATCCTCCATTAAACCCCCCAATTTGTCAAAACCCCTTAAAACCTTTTCGTCATCTGACTTCTCAGATAACACGTCATTTGCTGGGGCTCTCTTTTTTGCTGTATCATGAAAAATGAATGGTAAAAAATCCCATAATCAATGTAATAGTGCTTGAATTGTTCAGAATTATAATATTAGACGAAGTAATAAAAATGAGGAATTGGATATCATAAAACTGTAAATTTTTCCATTTTTCTTTTGCTTTCTTTCCAATTTTCTCAGGAACCAGACAAATAGGAACAACCAGACAAATATAGAACTAATTGAGTAATGACCCAGAGATATTAGAAAAAGAGAAATCAGGAAAAAAAAAACCAAAAAAAAAACCAAAAAATAGATAAAATGATCATACCTCGAAGAACAGCACCACATCCACCACACTGGTAAACAGAGTAATCTGGTAGTTCTGGTAACAGATTTTGGCACTTAGGGCAACGAACTAACCGAACTTTTGCCTCCTCAGACATTATTATTAACCAAAAAGAACAACGACCTAGAACCAGAAAAACACCAAAAAACACCAAAATGCTCAAAACAAGCTCAAACAACCTCGTAACCCACAAATCTTTTCACCTCTAAAAACTTATTATAAAAGAAAACAAAAGACTTCAACTTTAGGATCAACACATTTTCCCCATTTAAATCACGGAAAAACCCAAAAAAAAGTATACAACAAAAAAGCATGAATACATAATTACTAGTTTATTACCGAGGAAAAAAACGACATTCAACTTTGAGCTTTTAGCTCTCAAAACTCGAAAGTCTCAAACTTTTTTCTTTGGCTTTAGAATCTGAAGTTCCCGATGGAAATGTTGAGTTTGGGAGGGAAGAAGAAACATTAGTCTGTTCGATTCTAGACAAACTTTCCGAGAAAAAGTGATGTATGAACCAGAAAACGACACTGTCTTTGGAGTGAAGCTTCGCTGTCTTGAAATAGCCCACGCGTATAAATTATGGTTTGAAGGAGCACGAATGTACTAGATAGATAGATAGATTTGCTTCGAGAAAAAAAGCAAGGCACAGTGTGTAAATTGAAATTGTAATGGCGTTGACTAGTACAACGTGATGAGTTTGACTCGGCTTATGGCTTCAAATCACCAAAAAGGGCCCCTACAACTACAGTCTATACAAATACAACATCACAACACACCGGACTCCATGGATACACTTTACACTTTTTGTCTTCTATCTACTTAATATATCAAACGCTTTTAATTTTACATCTCTTTTAATGTAAAATTTGTTGGGTTGTCTAGAATTTAATCATACTCTATATATTTACTCTTTCAATCGCGGATTTTAGAGATGTATCGAGTGTTTTAGACATGTATATTTTCGATTGTCCTAGTTCTTTTACTATGTATAAGGAATATTAAGGACCGATTTTAATAAGAGAGTAAAAAGGTAAGTATGATATGAATATAAATAATGCTAGAGATCTTGACTCTCATATATAATATATATATTTTAGGCAAAGCATGATATTTGGCCCCGTTTGTTTCACCAATTCCATTCCATTTAAACGTAAAACTCATTGGAATGGGTATTTGTTTTAACAATTTCAGTTTTTCCATTCAAATGATCTTTTAGAATGAGTGTTTATTTCAACAATTAAATTTTCCATTCAAATGATCCATCAATCATATCAACTATTGGAATAAGGTTTTTTGTATCTTGAAATGAGAATGGAGCCTAGGAGTGTTTTTGAATGGTACATTCTAATGTCTCATATTCTAATTGTAACTCATTCTATTTTATTTCACTTTAAGGTCCGTTTGACTGGGGGGAATGGAAAGAAAAGGAATAGAGTTAATTCCAAAATAACCCAATTCCAATGTTTGTTTGGGATGTGGGAATGGAAACAAGCTTTCCAATGGAAAAGAATTTGATGGAATTGTATTCCACCCAATCTTGGGTGAAAACCCATTCCATTCCATTGACTTTTTTCTTTCTTCTTCAATTAACCTTGTATGAAAAATGTGATATTAATAAAATATAGAATATTATTAAAAATACATATTTTATGAAGAAAATAAATAATTTTTTATTTGTATTTATAAAAAAATTTAATATTTTTTCTTGTTAAATGTGCTATTTTATTAAATATAAGAAATAATTATGAAATAATATTAATAACATAATTAATAAAATAATAAAATATTTTAATTTAAAAAATGATAATTTAATTGATAAAAAATAATTAATAAAATAAATTAAAATAATGATAAATGTAAAATAATTTAATAAGATAATAATTTAACTAAAAATAATTAATAAAATAATACAATAAAATAAAATAATGCTAAATATAAAATAATTTAATTAACTAAAATTAATTAAAAAATAATTTAATAATAAAATAAAACAACGCCATATGTAAAATAATTAAGAAAATAATAATTTAATAAACAAAAATTAATAAAATAATGTGTGGAAATAATGAAATAAAATAATACTAAATGTAAGAAAATTTAATAAAATAATANAAATAATATTAAATGTAAAATAAAATAATAATTTAATAATTTAATTAATAAAATAATTTAATGCTAAAAATAATTTAAATTACTTAAAATATTTATTTTAAGCTGAAGGGTATTTTTGTCATTGTACAACTAATTCTATCACTTTTCACGGTTAACCAAACATAAGAATATTCATTTAGCTATTGATTCTACCACTCTAACCAAACAATATAATTACATTATCATTTCTTTTCCATTCCATTATGATTACTATCACCATTACTATTACCATTCCACCATTGTAACCAAACAGTCCCTAAATATCTTTCATTCTAATTATAATACATTCCACAATTTTTATTTAAATACACTCGTTTAAATTGGTGAATCAAATGGGGCCAATTAGTTTTGTACTCTTCTTTTTTCGTGATTAGAGTAAAATCGTGGAACAACAAAAAGGAATAAACCCCTGTATAAATTTTTGTACGTGTTTTGATTGCTTTCCAATTTTTGCGTCCTACGGTTGATACTGATAACAATTTTGTTGGGATATAATTATTATTTGAAAATAAATGTTGAACATTTGACGTGAATTCGTAATTTAATTGACGTGATTTTATAATTCAATAATGCTAAGGATATACAAAATTTACACATAATAATGTAGCAAACTTTTTAATCATTCATATATATTTGTGATCCTAATTAATTTGAGAAAACATGAAGGTTTATAATGCATGCTAGTAACTTTTAGGTATAACTTTTTTGTATTCTTAGCATTTTTCTTTACAATTAATAAGTGGAGCGAAAATTATATTATTGTTTCTGGTTTTCAATTTTTTAATATAGTGAATACTAAATAGTTATGTGATGTCGTAATTATTAGTTATTAAAATAAAAAATATAATTTTCCATTAAAAAATTAAAATAGTGTTAAATCAGTTAAATCACTCAAAATAAAAACAGTGTTCATATGTACATTTTTAATAAGATAAATCAGATTTTCTAGATGTTCTTGTTTTACTATTGGGTGCTTTAGTTAGTATTTTGGGTGGTAATGTTTTGACTTTTGGAATGATAGAAAAACATCTCAAAATAAAATATATAAACAGGGATTTAAAAGTCGGAAGGAATACAATGACATTTCAACATTTGGAGTGGGAGGACTGGGTCAATTATTAATTAGCTCTTAGGGGTGGAGATTGGAGAGGGCCTTTGAATATAGGTGAGATTCTTAGTTAAGATTTGCCTTTTGGCTGTATTGAATAATCATTGATATAAGTAAACAAACAAATAAATCATGAACAATATTCAATTGTATGATTTTTTCTTCTTCTTTTTTTTTTGGTTAATTGTTATATTGTTCAAAATTACTTTGTCAGAATGTTATTGTTGCATGTTTTGGCCTTTCTTAATACATTCCATTTGGAAGAACTGCGACACTTTTGACTACGTCAAACTATTATTGAATAACGACTAATTAAGATTATATATGGAAACTCAATGATCTAGACTTTATCGTATAATGATGACACCTGTTTGTTTAACATGTGTACTTAAAAGTCGATTTGAATCTTTCGTCCGAAAAAAAAAAAAAATCGATTTGAATCCACAAAGTCCTATGATAAGGACTCTTCGAGATAATCAGTACATTAACTGACAATTATGAGTAAACCATTTACCATGTATTTAGCATATTTACATTTATCCTAACATTATAAAGTATACCTTTTTCGTTTATATAATTCAAATAAACCTACCTTTTTATTTATATAATTTAATGTTAAGCAGTTTAAATCCCCTTATATTTTCATTTTCGTTGACATATAAAAACATGTAATAGATAACAACCAGCCACTTGGATTAATCAGATTAAAACTATTTGGGAAATGGACTTAACTAGCAGTATTTTTGACTAAAAGGATTTTTGTAAGAGTGTTTTAAAAAATAATTTTTCTAAGGGAGTCACATAATGCTGTTGTAAGAGTATTTTAAAAAATAATTTTTCTAAGGGAGTCACATAATGTTGTATTACGGGTGTTATGTTATATGTAGAGAAATTTAAATGGATGACCAATATTTTAAATTTGATTAAGTAGATGTCTACCTTTAAAATTTTATAGTTAAAAATATTCGAGTATATATATTTTTACACTTGATAGATAAATATATCTACTAATTTCAGTTAATATACTAAGTATATAAATTTTTGTGCTTGGTATAGAATATTTTACACTTAGTATATAAATATATATACCGGACATTTTGCTATAACATTTAAAAAACAGACATTTACTTGAATTGGGTCCAAATTCCGGTCATTTTGCTACAAGACCCTTTTCTGTGGCCACATAATTGTAAATTTTTTGTTAATTATCAATCAATAGTCACAAATAATGTGACACTCGTTACATATTATAACACTCTTAAATAAATTATTTTTCATAATACTCTTAAAAAAATCATTTTAATCCAAATTATTACTATCCATATCCATTTCCCATTGTGTTTTGGGCACCCTTGAATATGCTATTTATAGTGTCAACATGTGATTGATTTACTTCTATTTGATATGGCCAAAACAACTTTGATACTCTCGAGCGTTTATGCCTTGAAAAAACCTCGAAGCATTAATGCGGAAAACTCATCAAATTCTAAACTGCAACAATGTATGCGGAAAACTCTTCAAATTTCAAACTACAACAATCTATAATTTATTAATAATTACATCATTCATAATGATGACGCTCTTGTTCTAAACAATGCTCAAACTCATATATCACACTAAGCTATCACATCTAATCGTAATATGCTGATCATCTTACTAGTAAAGCTAATCTATTCTCACCCCAAGTCATGAATCTATAAAATAACACTCGAGTACTACTACTTTGTTTACCATTATCTTAACCATCACCATGAACATAACTAGTAACTACATAAAATTAACAAATAATTTGTCTCTTAAGTGGTTGCAAAGTTCATCAAATTAAATTACCAATAGAAAAAACGATAAACAAGATAGTGATTTATGGATTTGTTCACTAATTCATAATGGAGTGGAAATGAAATGAGATTAAAAAAAAAAAAATCCGTTTGATGTGTTTGCACACCAAGTAGTTATTAATAAAAGAGAATAATAACTTTTTTCACTCTTTATTTCTTATTTCCCCTTCACTTATTCTTTTCACTCTTTATTTCTTATTTCCCCTTCACTTATTCTTTTCACATATTAATAAACATGGCCTAAAAGTGTTACGCGTCTCTACTTATATGTTAGTTCAAATCATGTATACGTACACTACACGCGGTCAAGTAGATAAAATATTCACACACTTTCACACGGTGAGAGGTCTAGTTAGTTAAGGCCGCACGAAGTGACCGAACAAAGACATTTTAATATTATGTGCTGGGCCTATGATGAGAAAGCAAATATGGCCCGCACAAACCGTTGTCCATCTAAAACGCCAGCAAAAGTGGTGTCATTTACAGGTTACATCGCCAATAGTTAGGCACGCATTTATAGCCGGACTGTGTTTATACGCTGCTTCATTTGGTACCACGCATGCCGACCTCAGAAGTCGGATCTAGTTGACTAACATTAAAGTCATTACATGCTTCTTTTTGGAAAAAAAAAAAAAACCATAAGTCATGTACAATTATATATTTCACAATTGGCATCAAACAAAACAAGAGAACAATCATTTAGTTGAAACGGTCCTGTATGGTTCTAATTTATGTTCTAGAAAAAAGGAAGAAAGAATGAAATAAGAAGTCGCCCTAAGAAGACAGGGTTTCATAATTATGGGACCTATTTTCTGGAAAAGTGAATCTACAAATTTCTCAAAATTACAGAAATACAAATTATCATCCTACATTTGGAATTTAAGTATAATGGCAAAATTATGAGATGGTTTTGTCATGTATTATATGATGTAGTTATTATCTATTACATGATTAAATTAACGTGTATATGACACACGGACATTTTGATACTAGAAAAAAGAGTATTTTTTTTTTCAGTTTAGAGGAAACGAAGAGATTATTTTCCCAAAAAACACATAAAAATACAGTAAAAGGAAAATAATTTTCAAAACAGTGAATGTGATTCAGTAGAGAACCTTGAAATAACAGATTCACGAGGTTTCTTAGTCCATATAGTTTGGCATGTTTCTAAACATTAGTACCAAGAAGAGTATAATTTTATAACGAACTGAGGAGTGAACTCATATTGTCGCGTGCGTTTTGCTGTTGCTGTCCTTTCTAAGATATGCTTTGTCGTTTACAGAAAATATCATGAAACTTTTTTAGAATGTATTGTCGTTTTTAGGGTGTATGTTGTCGTTTGGAAGAGATATCGTCCTTTTTTGAAGTATAGTCGTTTGTTTCAAGATCTTGTCGTCTTCTGTTCCGTTAAGGTTTTAACATCAACTTTCTTTTCTTTTTCTTTTTTTTTGAGATGTCGTTTTTAAAGTTGTTGCAGTTTCTCCGAAAATCTAGTTGTTTTTCAGAGAAACGCCATATTGTTTGCTCAACATAGTCATTTTTAAAGCCTTATATTTCACTATTTCTTAACAATTCAACGATTACTTATGCCGTAGTTTAAGAGCGATGTTAGTTGGCTATGTCGGGGAACACTGCTCGGCATGAAGGTCTCTACCTAAAAGTAACATTATTTTCCCCTTAGTCAAATTCCACTTTTAGAACAAAGATTTATAATTATAATTAAACGCAACCCACATGGTCTATTCTCTACCATTTTTAAAAAAACGAAATGACAATTATGCCCCTCACTCAAACGAGGCTCTCATCTCCGGATCTCTTGAATTGTTCTCTCCCTTCATTCTCAGATGGCGAATGACGACCTTCAATCTTTGGCCGCGACGACTTCGATTCTAGCAGCGGCGGATGTCTTGATTCTCAACGGCGGTGACCTCCAATCCTAAGCAGCGAGGACTTTGGTTCAAAGCGGAAGCAATGATTTTGCTTTTAGCAGCGGCAGAGACCTCAATTCTCTATGGCAGCGACAATCTAAAAAGTTGGTATGATTTAATGGCAGTGTTAAATTTAGTTAATTTATTTAAAAAAATGATAATTATCCACTGAGTCCCAAGATCCACAAAGAAAATATTTTCTACAAATTAAAGAAGGGACAACATTGACATTTCAAAGGAAAATAATAAAATTACAAAAGCAATACTATTCATTCTCTTTTAGAAGTGGTAGCTTATTTGGTAGGGCTGGCAATTCGTGGTATCGTGTCGTGTCCGGATCGACACGATTACGACACGACATGATAACACCTAATCTGAACACGACACGATTAATAAATGTGTCAAAAATTTAAACCCGGACACAACACAATTAATACACGTGTAACACGACACGACACATGTAACCCGTTTAATAAACGTGTTATGTGTCATATTATGACCTGTTTAACACGATTATTCAAAATTGATACGATTATTCTGATTTAACACGGTTATGAACTACTTAATTTAATTTTACTCCTATAAATATGCTTAGAATTAATCAAAATCACATTTAATATATTAAAATATTAATAAATGTGTCGTATTAGTGTCGTGTTGATACGACACGAAAACGACACGTTTAATTAAATAGGTTACACGAGTCATTTTCGAGTTAAGCGGGTTGACCCGAAACTCACCTGTTTATTATACGTATTACACATATCAATCCGAAATTAACACGAAAATTAAATGGGTCACTCAAACCCGTTTATTTCGTGTCGTTTTCAAGTCGTATCGTCGTGTCGTGTAGAAAATTGCCAGTCCTAGTATTTGGTTTTCTCTTGCTTTTAAGTGCATTATGTTGAAAATTGTTGCTCTAATACAAAGTTGATGAAACTTGGCTGACACCCTCGTGTGTCTTTTGTGTCTTTAGACTCACATTCGAAAAGAAACCAGTGTTTTGACACTTTATAAGTGTTTCCAACTTTTACAAAGGAAGATTCTTTATGGTACGCAGACGGCGCGTGCAATGAGGCCCTATTGCTAGTGTCTTTTCTCAAAGTTATGTTATTTGCAGAACATTTAGCATTTTAAAGCTTGTTGTCCGTCCATCAATTCCGCTAATATTCTCATTTCTTCCATTTTTCCCTCTTTACCAAACAAACTCTTAAGTTATTTACCTCTAATTTTTCTGGATATAAGAGACAACCGTCAATTGTCTCACCTTTCTATAGTTCCCCCTCAAAAAAATCTGAGTATTGTTAGGTGTACGAATTAAGGTAGTGTTTGGTTTGAAGCAATAGACAAAGGAGCTCCAGGTATTTGGTTTGAAGTAATGGGCAAAGAAATAGAACGAGTATTCCAATAGATTAATGGTTCATTTATTTAGTTTGTTTTTTAAACTAGAAGAATAGTCATTCCAAATGAATGACTTTTATCTATTTGGTGGAATTGTATTTCCTAAAGTAAACTAATAGAAAAGTGATTCCATTCCACATCTAAATGTTGAATACCCAAACTACCCTTTTCACTTCCAAACCCAACCTTGTTCCCATCGTGAGCTCCCAGTCCAGTTCCCTGCCTGAGCTCCGGCCGTAATGGTCATTACCTGAACTTTGACAGTCACTGTTTGTCGCCCATGTTTTGTCGCTGCCGCCACTTCTCCTTTGTTCACTGTTGCTTTCGATGTCATCGTTGTCGTGTGGGTTCCAATGGAATTGGGTACCAGGAATCCCAATAATACCCATTCTTAATTGGAGCAACTGAAGGATTTATCATTTATGCATTATTAATTGGGCATTTATGCAAATTCAAAGATGTTGAAATCCCCAAATGAAAACAATAGATACTGAGCAAATTCTTTCATTGTTTTGTTTTGTTTTTTTTTTTTTTAAAACATTCTTTCATTGTTTTATGAGTTCCTTTCTTTTTATCTTTTTTTTTTTATTATTATTATTTTATTTTTCAAATTTTCTTCATTTTTTTATCTCTCTATTCCTTTTTGGAAAAAAAAGAAAAAAAAAAAAAAAAACCTAGCGTACTTCAATGTTTGTTTCTAGGGAATAGCCTACTTCAAATTAATTAGTCATATATGCTTTTTTTTTTTCCCGGAGGAATTAGTCATATTTTTTTTTTTTGAGGAATTAACACTTTTTTACACTAATTTAATTATTTTTTTTTTACTCTTATAATATGTGAGAGTAATTTAGTCTATATAATGTTAATTTCATTCTATTTCACAGTAAACCAAACACAGTAATCTTAATTCGGACACTGATTCTAAAATATCAATCAAATAAGTGAATCAATTTTCTTTTCCATTCTATAACTATTCCTACTCTCATTCCATTCCTATTACCATTACCATTCTTTTTCCAATTTGGTTTGTAACTAAATGCTACCTAAAGTCCCACATTGGCTAAACATAGGGAAGCTATTGGGTTTATAAAGTTTTAAGTTTTTCCATTTAATAGGTTGACCTTGAGTTAGAACTCTAGGCCTAATAAATGGTATTAAAGCTGGGCCCCAAATGCGGTGGAGTTTGAATCCTTGATGTGCTAGGGACAAAAAATGTTATCATTTGAGGGTGGGTATTTTTGGGCCTTGGGTTGGGCTATGGTGCTTTATTTGGGTTTCTATCACTTTTACCCATAAAAACAAAAAAGAATTACAAAAATACAGAAGTTAGCTTTTTTTCTTCAATTCTTGTACATTTTTTATGAGAAAAATATCACTTTTTTTAAAAAAAAAATACCATTTTTAAAATGGTTATTAGTTACCAGTTTCTGAAAACTGGTTACCAGTTATCAGTTATATACTAGTTATAAATACATTTGGTTACTAGTTACTAGTACTCGAAAACTGGTTACCGGTTACTAGTTACTATTTTAAAAATAGTATTTTTCTAAATATTTTTTTAAAATAGTAATTTTCTAATAAAAACCATACTGAATCTAAGAAAAGAGAGCCCCGCCGTATTTGGTACTCTTTTAACATCCAGTAAAATAATTTCCTGGGGAATCATATTCTTTTACTTGGGAGTGATCTTAAAACTACCAAAACATGTGGATTTTATATCCCTCCTATCTAAAACCTAACCATCAAAAACAAAAATAAAAAGAAGGGATAATAACATCAAAATACCCAGAGTTTTAACTTTTCCGTAAAAAAAATCCTAACTTTTGAATGTCTGCAAAATAATACCCTCATTTTTAATTTTCTGCAAAATAATACCCTAACTTTTGAATTTCTGCAAAATAATACCTTCACTTTTGGATTCCGCAAATTGATACCCTGACAATTAAAATTCTTGCAAATTAATACCCTAAGATTATAAATTCATATAAATTTATAATCTTAATGTTCAATTAGTTGATTTTAATAATGAAAAGATGGTAGTAGCCATCATCAACTTAATTAAAACTTATTAAATAATAATAAAATTCATGAAAAAATATTTGTAATTAGCTTATTTTACTTTTCATTTAAAAAGAAAAGTAAAAAATTAGAACAAGAGATAAAAGTAGTTAATTGTAAAAAAAAAAAAAGAAACATGAGAGGTAAAACAAAATTGTATTTTTTTAGCAATTAACCAAAAAAGTAGTTATAAAATAATTTTCGATAATATACTAATATCTAAATATTTTTAATAAGTTAATGAGAGATGTTCGCATCTTTTAATTTACTCATAGTATAAATATACAAAGAAAACAAAAGTTGAGGGTATTAATTTGTAGAAATTTTAAATATCAAGGTATTAATTTACATAATTCAAAAGTGAGGGTATTAATTTGCAGAATTCCAAAAGTCAGGGTATTTTTTTGTGAAAATTTAAAAGTGAGGGTATTATTTTGTAGATATTCAAAAGTTATGGTTTTTTACTAAAAAGTTAAAACTCAGGACATTTGTACGTGATTAATCCTAAAAAGAAACACGACAAATAAACTGGTCTCTACCCTAGGTCAACTTCTTCCTTTGTCATTCCTCATTCTAGCTAGCCAACCCCGCTGGTTGCCGCCATTTGTCATTGCCACCATTTGATGCCACGCTATTCATCGTCTCCATAGATTTTTCTAACTTGTGTCTCCATTGCTCTGCTTTTTTCTCTCAAACTTCTTTGTTTTTTCTTTTGTTTATAGTGATTTGAGTTTTTTTTTTTTTTTTTTTTGGATTTAAAGCTTCGGTTTTGTAGATTATGGAGATAGCTTTGTGTAATTTTTATATAACAATAATTAAGTCATGGAAATAAGAATTTATTTTTAATGTTCATCTTTTGGGAAATTTCCTCTTTTATTTAAATTTCTCCTATCTATTAAGATCATAAACTGTCATTGTTGCTAACAATATTTTGATGGTTCTACTAACATATATGAATATTCTTTTTATGAACTATAGGATTAGACTTGTATCTATAATAAGCTATTGGAAAGAACTAAATATCATGAAAGCTGAATCCATTAAAATTATTAGGCTAAAGAGCTACATAATACAAATGGAACTTTCTTATTGGAATAATGATTTGGGGCACCATATGATGCCCAACACCACATGAGGTAGCAGTGTGTTACAGCATAATTATAATTACATATTAAGTGAGGTACGTGTAGGACCCAATTTATTAATTATAATCATACAGTAACAAAATGTCATGTCATATGGTGCCTCACAACATTGCTCTTCTTATTTATCAAGACTAACCGAAGTTCGGTGGGAACTGTATTGGAAGGATTTGTAATATATTTTATATATATATATAAGATCATTATCCGGAAAGTATTTTTTTACCTATTTATAATTTTTTATTTTTTTTAGCCATTGGATTATTATCTTTATGGCTACAATGATTTGAGTAGTTAAAAAAAAATAATAACAATAAATGCACATTTTTTTAATAATGTTCTTTCTTTCTCGACCTTTGAGCATAAAAAGATGTGCATAATGAATTTTAATTGGACAAAATAATAAAAAAAAATACCTATTGCAGTGGTGCATATATATATATATATTGTAATCTTTAGAGATCCTATTTCGTAGCTCTATTTAGAACTTACAACAATGGGTATTAGTTATTGCACAATTTGAGAACCATACATTTTCCTTGGCCTGAATCTAAATAACAACTTTTGAATGAGAATTGCCATATATAATTCCCAGTCTTTGAGAGATTCCAATGGCTTATAATGTCATATAGGGCAGCTTAACAATTAGAAATTTTAGACAAAATGTACTACAACTTTTTATCCTTCTATTAGACATTAATTGAATGGACTTAATTTATTTTCTGCTAGACATATTTATTATTACTAATTAAATATATATATAAATTATTTCAAATGACAAAAGAAAATACATATAAACATAAAAAAAAAAAAAAAAATACAACTTCGGAATAGTGATAAAATAATATTAATTGATTAAATTTAATGGAGGATATTACTGAACCTAGAAATAAAGCATTAATGAGTTTGAGATTTTTCTTAGATAAGCTTAACAAATAAATGGAATTCAATATTTTGAGTGAAATACTCCTCCAGTGGAGGGAATTTATTAAAGAAACAAAACAAAATTCAAGAACAATCGAATATCAACTGAATCTCTTGAGTTTCTTTCTCTTTTTTTCCTTTGTTAGTCGACCGAATATATTTTATTGAAGGGGGATATGTTGCATCACGTGTTTTCTCTTTACCTGCCAAGCTACCCTTCTCTCTCTAACAAAGAAAGACTTCCTTAGCTGCTCGCAGGGGCCAGAGAGGGAGACCCATCTCCTTCTCCTGCCACCCATCTTCTCATTCTCTTCTTCTTCTCCCCCTCCTCCTCTTCCTCTCCCTCATTTTCCTCCTATTATTCTTCTCATCCTTCTCTTCTTTCTCTTTTTAGGCATGAGAGTTTTTTTCTTTCTTTTATTTTTTCTAATAAGTCCAGATCTTAGATCTGGTTGTAGTACCATCTTTGGTAAACTCTCAGCCTGTTTATCAGATCTTGAATATGAGATTTCTTCTCTGATTTAGACCTGATTAGACGGTTATATTGTTTTTTTTTCTTCTACGGGCATGGATCTCAGAAGGTATGAACATCTTATAGACCTTAGTATCCTCCGCCCAGAATACATTCTAGGAGCAGGTGAAGGCAATTGCTACCAATGGCCATTATTATCATCGATGGTAATCCAAAAATCTTTTTCTGATGTGTTTGTGATCAACCTTTCATCTTTTCTCTTTGAGGAGTTTGAAATCATAATCCTTTTGTGCTGTAGTGTATACTATTATTGAAACTTTTTGCTTTCAGTAATGATATTCCCTAGATAAGCCTATTTTATTGAAAAAAAAAAATCAACTGAATCTATAGTAAGATAGACTTATACAACCCCTATTAACCAAAAAGAAAAAAGATCAATGAGTTGTACACCACCAGATTCTATTTCTATTCAAAACATTCAGAGCTGCCAATTTATTATCACGAGAATTCGCTACTCTGAAATTAGGAGAAAAATGAAAAGACATGCTCTTAAATAAAGAAATAGCTCCGAGCTAATCATTCCTCAAACATGACGGTATATTTGAAGAGGATGACTAATGAAGATGAATCATCATGGAAGAATTACTTTATAGCCAAAGTCGATGCCAACCATGTTAATATGCATCATAATGGAATTTTTAATAACCTAATCTCAGATTAAGTTTTTTTTGAAAGAAAAAAAGGAGAATCAGTGGTGTCCTCATACTCCCCATCCGGCTCTTCTCTACCTATCATAGGATGTTGACTGGTACCACAGGTGGAATGACAGGATGCATGCCCATGTGTTTTCATCAGCTAGCAGGCATAAAATCTTAGCTTCAATTAATTACATAGGAAAGTGGCATCCCCAATATGCCAAGTCCCCGGAAGGAGTGAATTTGAAATTATTTATGGATGATGCGATATTTATTCTATAAATATTGAATGAAGTCCATATTGTTAGGTATGCCCCTATCTGATAATGGTCCATTATATGCTTTAGTGCTCCATTATACCTAATTAATTGTCAGTTATCTTGTGTCTTTAACTGATAATGGCCTCGTGTGTCAGTATCCATTAACTCAACCTTCAGAGATATTTTGATAGAAAATATCTATAAATACTGAAGAGAATCATATTGATCCCTAAGCTTGAGAATCTCTGATTTCTTTGAAACTAAATATACCATCAGTAAAGATTCTATGAGGCTTATAAGAGCCACTACTCTAAGCACAACAACTTTAGCGAACAGAGCATCAATGGCCGGAAGTAACACGTTGATCCTTAAGCTTATTTCTGTATTTGATCTTATATGCTCTTTATTTTATTGCATAATTAGATCACATTAAGTTTAACAGTTGGTGTCAGAGTAGTTTTAGCCTTTACTTTGATGAGTTTTATAATCAGGAAATTTTTTATCAAATACCCAAAATCAATTTTCAAAATCAAAGTTTGATATTTAGAATTTTTTGATTAAAAAAAGGTTAGAAATAATTAGAAAATTGATTTTCTAACATTTCTGTGATTTTAAATGTTGAATTTAGTGTCTAGAGTACTGAAAATGAGTCGAGTCGAATCCAGGTTTGAAACAGGTCGAAATGACCCAGCTCAAGGTTGAAGACGATAGAAAATGACATGTTGTTTTGATTTCATGGCCTAAAAAACGACATGTCATTCAATGCTGGTAATTTTTGTCTATCGTTTGAAAGTAATTTCCAGCCGATATTTAGTTAAAACGACACATTGTTTTTTAGAAACTTTCAGCGTCGTTTCTGAAAAACGACATGTCATTTTTCTGGCACCAATCTAAAAATATATATATTTTTTTGACTTTTTTCTAGAAACTAAAAAGCGGGTATTTTTTCAAAAATTTCATGAATTTGGATATTTTATGAAATTTTTATTAATTTAAGATTTTGTGATAAATTCATTAGTTTTGGTCCTTTTAATGAAAAATTCACAAATTTGGCATTTTTAAAGAACTAGGTTATGAAATTAAGTTTTGGAATTTTATATATTTATATTAAGTTCAGTATGAATAGTTTAGTTATTTTATACATACAACTCATATGAATAATTTTTGTACATAAAATTACACATTGTTCATATAAAGTAAATATTGCTTATATTGATAACATGCAATTGAAAATAAACATTATGTAAATAAAATTAAATGTCTAGTAATCCATATAATTTTAATTAATTACAAGAGTAGCCGCAATATTTTTAATTATGCAAAATTATATATTAAGTTGTTCAGGATCACATATAGATAAATGATATTTATTATGATTGATCATAATTAATATAATAAATTTTATCCCACAAGAATTTTTATTATATTTGTATGATTAATTAGGATAAAATATCAAACTATATTTCTTAATTTGCCTACATGAGTTAAGAAAAGGAACATGATTTGATAGTTTTATTATAAAGATATATATGAATCTGCTTGAATTAAAACTTTAGCCTATATGCAAGTTTATTAGATTCATAATTTTAAAACATGATTTACATTGGTAAAACATGATATAAGACTAGTAGTCTCAGAATTTTGAAATATAAGCACGTAAATTTAATTTATGCAATAATGTAACATGTGCATTTTTCTGATATTAGATGTGATGTTTCCGAGTTCAAAGATGATAACTGTAAAATATGGAAGGGAAGAATTCTCCTTCACTTACAGTGTATGAACATTGATTATACTATAAGAAAAGACAAACCAACGATTAATGAAACTAATACTACAGCTCAAATTATTTTTTTATGAATAATGGGAGTGATTTAATTGCCTCAGTGTGATGTTCATAAAGACAAAAATCTTTATTAGAATTCGTAGTTCAATTGATTAGCATGATAATGTTAAGGAATTGCCAAATGCTATTGATGAACAATTTGAGACTTCAGATAAAGTACTTGCCAGTAATCTGAGTATGAAGTTTACAACTTTAAACCTCACTAGTATGAAAGATATATGTAAGCACATCATGCAAATGAGAGATATTGCGACTCAATTAAAGACTCTTGAGATTGGGATGTCTGAGTCTTTCCTTATACACTTTATCTTGAACACTCTTTCACAATAATATGGACCCTTTAAAATATCCTATAACATATAAGGATAAGTGCTCAATTAATGAACTCATAACCATGTGTATTTAAGAGAAAGAGAGGCTATTAATGGAATTGGGTGAAAGTGTATTAATGGTAATATAAAGAAAGAATTAGAAACAAGCTAAAAAGAAGGAAAAAAGAAAAATACCACCTTAAGCTAATATTAAAAAGGAATCCAAGTGCTTCTTCTGTTAAAAGAAGGGACACATAAATAAGGATTGCACAAATTTCAGAAATGACTTGAAAAGAAAGGTATTTCAATCTCTTTAATTTGTTATGAATCTAATATTGTTGATGTTAATTATAGTACATGGTGGATTGATTTTGGTTCTACAATCCATATTTCGAATATCCAATGGGGTATGTAAAAACTTAAGAAGCCAGTGGGAAGTGAATAATACATCTTCTTAAGAAATAAGATGCGTTCACCAATGGAGTCTATTGGAACATGCAATTTGGTTTTAAAAAGTGATTTTATTTTAAATTTGGAAAAGACTTTTTCTATTACTAGTTTTTCTAGGAATTTAATTTTAGTTTCAAGGCATATATCCTTTGGATATTCCTTTAAATTTTTAGAGACATCCTTCGGTCTATTTTATGAATCTGATCTTATTGGAAAATATACATTATCTGATGGTCTTTTTTCTCTTGATTTTCAAAATGATACTACTTATAACACCATGCATGTTCATACTAGTGTTAAATGATGTGTTATGAATGAAAATTCCTTTATGTTATGGTATTGGAGATTAGGACATATCTCCATAGTAAGAATTAAGAGATTAGTGAAGGATAGAGTACTTAGTACTCTAGACTTTGTTGATTTTGAAACTTGTGTAGATTGCATAAAGGGAAAGCAGACCAACAAAATGAAGAAAAGTGTCACCAAGAGGAGCACATGCATAATAGAGATCATACATTCAGACATTTGTAGTCAAGATATAAACTTGTATGATCCAAAATACTTTATCTCTTTTATAGATAATTATTCACGATACACGTATCTACTTACTTCATAATAAGAGTGAGGCATTGGATACTTTTAAGGTTTTTAAAGCTGAAGTAGATAAACAATGCAGAAAGTAATTTAAAATTATGAGAATAGATAGAGGTAGAGAATGTTATGGTAGATACACTAAGGATGGATAAGCACCTAGTCCATTTGCAAAGTTTCTTCAAGAACAAGGGATAGTTACCCATTATATCATGCTTGATTCACCAGATCATAATGGTATAGCAAAAAGAAGAAACCAAACATTAATGGACATGGTACAGAGTATGCTTAGCAGCTCCAAGCTTTCTAAATCCTTATGGACTGAAGCTCTTAAAATGATAGTATAAATATTAAACCAAGTTCCAACCAAGGCCATCCCTAAGACATTATTTGAGTTATTTAAAGGTTGGAAACCGAGTTTGTGACATATACACAGTTAGGATACCTATATAAAATAAGAGCTTACAACCCATAAGAGAAGAAATTAGACCCAAGGACCATTAATGAGTATTTCATTGGGTATGTTGAAAGGTCTAAGGGGTACAAATTTTATTGTCTATCTCAAAGTACTAGAATTGTGGAAACAAGAAATATAAAATTTCTTGATCAGTGGGAGCTATCAATCCCAGAATATCTAAGAAAAATCATATTGATACTCAACCTTCTACCTCGAGTGATAGATTGGTTATCATTTACAATATTCCTTAAATTCAAATAGGTATTAAACAACTGATCATTGAAGTTCCACAAACTGTTGAAAACAATCTAATATATCAAGTTGTTCAAGAAAATATTGAACATCCAGTTGAATAACATATTCCTCAGGAAAATATTGGTACAACACTAAAGAGATCTACTAGAATAAGGAAATCAGCAATTTCTAGTGATTATATTGTGTATCTACAAGAATCGGACTACGACATTAGAGCAAAAAATAGCCCTGAAACATTTTCATAGGCCATGAATTGTAAAGAATCGAATTTATAGTACAATGCAATGAGAGAAGAAATGAATTCTATGGCATCTAATAGAGTCTGGGATCTTATTAGGTTGCCTAATAGTGTAAAAGCCATAGGATGTACATGAGTTTTTAAAACAAAGAAAGACTCATCAATCAACATTGAGAGATATAAAACAAGACTCGTTGCGAAAGGATTCACTTAAAAGGAAGGAATCGACTACAAAGAGACCTTTTCTCCTGTATCTAAGAAAGATTTTTTTCGTATCATTATGGCATTACTTGTACATTTTGACTTAGAGCTATAACAAATGGATGTGAAAGCTACTTTTCTTAATGGACAACTAGAGGAAAAGGTTTATATGAAACATCCAGAAGGATTTTTCTCTAGTAATAGTGAGTATTTGGTGTAGAAGCTCAAGAAATCTATATATAGATTGAAACAAGCATCTCAACAGTAATATTTGAAATTACATGATGTTATCTCTTCATTTGGATTTATAGATAACATCATGGATCAATGTATATACTAGAAGATCAATGGGAGTAAGATTTGTTTCCTTATTCTATATGTGGACGATATTTTACTTGCAAAGGTTTGCTACGTAAAGTAAAACAATTTCTCTCTAAAAACTTTGACATGAAGGATATATGGGTAATACATCTTATGTCATTGGGATTAAGATATATACAGACAGATTTCGATGTATTTTGGGTCTGTCTCAAGAGACCTATATTAATAAAATTTTAGAGAGATTTTGGATGAAAGATTGTTCACCAAATATAGCTCTCATTATGAAGAGTGACAAGTTCAATTTGAACCAGTGCTCGAAAAATGATTTTGAAAGGGAACAAATACAAAATATTCCATATACTTCTGCTGTTGGAAGCCTTATGTATGCTGAGGTCTGCACAAAACCTGATATTATACTATTAGGATATTATGAAGATATCAGAGTAATCCAGGTATTGATCACTGAAAAACTGAAAAAAAAGTGATGAGATACCTTCAAGGAACGAAGGATTACATACTTATGTATAGACGAACTAATAATGTAGAGGTGATTGGCTATTTCGATTCAGATTTCACTGGTTGTGTTGATTCACAAAAATCAATTTCTGGATGTATTTTTATATTTGCCAGTGGAGCTATATCTTAGAGGAGTACAAAGCAGATTTTGACTGCTACTTCTACTATGAAAGCTGAGTTCGTATCTCGTTTTGAGGCTACATTACATGGTATATAGATGAAGAGTTTCCTTTACGGGCTTAAAATTGTAGAATCAATTTCTAGGCCATTAAAGGTATACTGTGACAATTCAGCAACAGTATTTATAGGTAAAAACAATAAAAGTAATAGTCGAAGCAAACACATCGATATCAAGTATTTAGCCATAAAGAAATGTGTTAAGGATAAGACAGTGGTTATTGAACATGTTAGCACTGAATTAATGATTGTTGATCCTTTGACTAAAGGCATGCCACCATTGAAATTTAAGGATCATGTAGAACGAATGAGACTTGGTTCCTTTATGTCATTTTTGTTGTAAGAATGAATGTAATTTGAAACTTTATTATGTGATATTTTCTCATATATAATTTTTTTTTGTGTATACATCTATTGGACTTGAGAAATATCATTAATAATTGGACCAAGAATAAATATAAGGTTTATTAATTAAGATAATATGGGCTAGTGTTTATAGAAACATAATACACTGTAATACATGGAAGATAATACTCAATTTTAAGAGGACCTATCGCCATGATTCAAGTATTATGTTTCTTAAAAGAGATAATTGATGATATTTTATGGAGAAATATGGACCAAGTAGGAGAATATTAGGTATTATTTGTCCCTATCTGATAATGGTCCATTATATGCTTTAGTGCTCTATTATACCTAGTTAATTGTCAATTATCTTCTGTCTTTAACTGATAATGGCCTCGTGAGTCACTGCCTATTAACTCAATCTTCAAAGATATTTTGATGGAAAATGTCTATAAATACCGAAGAGAATCGTATTAGTCCCTTAGTATAAGAATCTCAATTTTTTTCTAATACTAAATATACCTTAGTAGAGATTCTATAAGACTTAGAAGAGCCAATACTCTGACCACAACAACTTCAGTGAACAGAACATCAATGGCCGGAGGTAACAGGTTGATCCTTAAGCTTATTTCTATATTTAATCTTATATGCTGTTTGTTTTGTTGTACAGTTAGATCATATTAAATCTGACACATATAGCTACACAAAATTTTATAATATAAATGTTTTGTAAAGTATGCAAGCTAACATTTTGTTGGGAAGCATTGCCTCAACTTCATGAAAAAGAGGGAAAAAGAAAAAATCCCCACTTATACATATATCTATTTGGGCGCGTCTACAATAGGGGCGCCCCTACGTAGGGCCCTGTCTATTCACCGTTGGATGGGAATCTGTATATAAATAGATTCTCCACAGATTCCCGTTATTCCTCACAGATTCCCATCCAACGATAATTAAGGCATGACCCTACGTAGGGACGCCCCTACCGTAGCCATCCCCTATCTATTTTACCCAAAAGAGAATTACTAGTTAATTTCCCTTATAGTACTGCACATTAGAATAATGCCACTATAGAACCGCAAAAAGCATAGTCCTCAACTTACATCGAGTTAGGATCCAATCTATATTCTTTACTTCCAAATCAAAAAATAGAAAATAAATAACCTGGATACCTTTTATTCTCACCAATTATAATAGTTGAGAATTATTTAAGCAAAGAGATGGAATATAAATATCTTGATGTTAAGGTTAAAGTATATTCACATTATGGCTTTACCTTTACTGACAAAACTGTAAAGATTGTACATGCTAGTGAGTCTTCTTTTGAAATAATTAATTGTTTTAGAAATAATTAGAATATTATATCAAAAAAGGGTTTTTGGCATGTTTGTCCCTTAAATTTATCGTGGTTTGGTAATCTGGCCCCTGAAAAAAATTTCTTAGCAATTAAGTCCCTGAATTCACAAAACAATAGTAATTGACCCTAATTTGTTAACAACTATCAAATTACAAACAAACTTGGTCACGTGAGAGTCACATGGAGTATTTTTTAAGGTTCTTGTGGGTAATTTACTGTACCTAAGGGCTTAGAGGGAAAATAGAATGAGATTAGGTTTTTTTAATTCAATTTTAAATTAATTGCAAGACTAGATAAGATTATATTTAAATTAATATAACTTTTCTCAAAATTAATTTAAGACCATCAATACCTTAATTGAAGTCTTAAAGCTAATTGAACAAAAATATCTAAAAAAAACTGGTTGAACAAAAAGAAAAAGAAAACATCACAAGGGCTAAGCGAGTACGCCTAAAGAATTCCTTTTACGCGGTTCCCAGGACAAAGGAAGTGTGGGAGTGTTACACGATGGCATCGACGTGGATCTGATAGCAAAGCAGTAGATATGGTCTGTACGGAGAAAATGAAATATTTAATTGCAACAAAGGAGTTTGGGATCAACGATTATGGGTTTGAGATGGAAGAATTTGTGGAAGGCCCAAGCGAAGTAGTTTGGGATCAACGATTATGGGTTTGAGAAGGTGACACTGAAGGAGCTGATGAAGGAGAAAAGGCCCATTTGGGACGAGATTGTAGGTAACGAAAGTAGAAGAAGTGGGAGTTTAGTAGTTTTAGTTTTCATTTTGGGAATGGAGCCATTATTGGATAGTATGAATAAGAGTAAAATAACATGGGTCCTTGGAGTTTAGGAACTCTGAGAAGACCTTCGACTCTTGGATTGATAAGATTCAAGCTTTACCAGATTATGCCTTGGACTATTTCCCCATTACAACGTACAATGTATATCTCTGGTTCCTTTTCTTTTTTCTTTTTTTCCCTTTTTTTCCTTAAAAGCATGTCTTTGTTAATTTTGGAATTAGTCCATATCCAAGAGAAGTATTTTTAGATAACATTAATTAATTTTGAGCAAAAGAAAAATTAATTAAACACTAATCTTATTTAGTTTTCAAATAAATTTAAAATTGAATTGAAAAAACTCAATCACATTTTATTTTCGCTCTAAGCTCTTAGGTACAGTAAATTGCCAAAAATGACCTTAAAAAATGCTCCATACGACTCTCACGTGACCAAGTCCGTTAGCAATTTGACGGTTGTTAACAAATTGGAGTCAATTGCCATTGTTTTGTAAATTCAATGACTTAATTATCAAAAAAAAATTTTCAGGAGCCAAATTGCCAAATCATAATAAATTCAGGGGACAAATACGCCAAAAACCCATAAAAAAAAAGAAGAAGAAACAACTGGAATACATTCCACAAATGTACATATAATAATGTGATATGTCTTTCAAATACATATGATTTTCGAAATCCATCCATGTACACGAGTGACAGCAGCCATAAAGTTGTTTCTATATTTTGTATATGCGTAGCATCACTTTTAATTGTTATTGTTATTGTTGTTTATCAAAAAATTATAGCGACTCAATCAATATTTTTTGCTTTTTGTCACTTAAGTCAGATTTTGATGTATTAATTTGAGAATAAAAGCATATATGTAAACGTAATTATTTTATATTTTTGTAAAACCCTAGAGTAATGTGTCAAAAAAATAAATTAATTAAGCGGACACAAAAAATAGGCATCTGGTTCCAAATTGTACCGCCATAGCATTTACGTATAAAATTTTGTCAATGTGGTTTTAAAAAGCCATATAAAGAACCAAAACGAAAAAACTGAAAGTTTTTTGTGACCATTTGGTGGGTACCTGTCGTTTTTGAGAATATTTAGATTAAGCGATATTATTGATTTAATTTCTGATATAAGATGAATGGGGCTTCGTTTCTTATTTATTTATTTATTTATTTATTTTCTTTTTACACAAATCCGTTTTCATTTTATTTTATGTTCTATTGCTTCTTTTATATTTCTTATTTGTTTCCTTGTTCATATTTTTTTCCTTTCTTTCTTTTTTTATTCTTTTGTTCCGGTTGGTATAATTAACAAACTATGCTCTCAGACAGATAAACAACTCTAATATCTATCAATAAATAATAATCTTGAAAGTACTACGCACATGCATCCTAATTATAAACTATATTATTCTACAGTTGATATGTCTCTCTTTATTTTGTTTTTATTTGTTAAAAATCTCAATCATAAAAAACACTATTCAAAATGGAAGGCAAAGTATATATTTATACATATATTCCTTTTTTTGTTGCTAATATTTTCTGTTTTTATTTTCTTTTTTCTGAGTGGAATATATTTTCTATGTTTTTCTTTCTTGATATGAAGTTCTTTTTATTGTTTTTTTTTTTTTTTTAAAAAGTTGTACGTTTCTTTTTCCTAGTGACTGAATTTTATTGCTCATTTACGTGTGCGGCTAGCATTTACTTGTTACACAACACGGATAAATATTGACATGGACCATATTTCAATGACCACTCTATTTCTTTGATGTTGAATTTATGATGATCACACCAAATGCCAAAGGCATCTTTGGACATCTCAACCAAAATTTGTGGACCAAAAGCATCATTATGTTCTCTCAGTTTTCAGCTTTCACTTTGGATAGTGATGGATTTTTGGATAATCTTATCTCGTATATTACTAGCATTTTACAAATTAAAATCCAAGGCCTTGGGATCACAAATTCGGGTAATGCCAATGAAATTTAGTTGCTTACTTTTCTAGTTTTATCAATCTATTAACACCTGCCTTTTTCCAAATCTTCACATGTGAATGTGGAACCTAAAAGTAGGAAATTTAAAACCTAAAAGTAGGAAATTTAAATTCACTGAAAAGCAGGTTAGGGATTAGGAATATCCTCCTTAGTAACTACATTCACCTCTAATATTAATCTCTTTGGCTAATTGTCAAAAAAAAAAAGACAAATTAAGAATAATTCAACTTTTTTTTTAAAAAGAAATAATGAAGTGATAAAAAAAATTATACAATACAAATAAAAAAAATGCATTATTACTCTATCTTTAAGAATTAATACTCCATAAAAAATTTCAACTACAACTAAAATTAACTTTTTGCAATCAAAATGGTTAATGACATTAATAGTCCTTTAATTATACTTACTGTATCACTTTAGTCCCTAAATTTTCAATTTACATAATAATAGTCTCTAAATTATGTAATTGTTGCAACAATAATTATTTTTATCATAAATTTTTAAATATTTAACAAAAATAAGTCATTATAAAATGCACAGTTTAATAATTATAGTCAAGAATGAAACTCTAAATTTTTAACTTACACAATATACTACCAAAATTTATGCAATTATTGCAGCAATAACCAACTTTTTCACATACTATTGAATTTTTAACAGAATGAGTCATGTACAAAGCATACAGTTTAGTAATTATAGCTAATAAAGAAAATTTTAACTCACAGGATTAAATAATGACCAATTATACATTTTGTATATAACTATTTTCTTTTAAAAATTTAATAGTTTGTGATAAAAAGACTAATGTTGTAATAATTGCATAATTCATGGACTATTATTATATAAATTGAAAATTTAGGGTCAAAATATTATAATAAGTATAATTCAATAGTGATTACTATTATTAACTCGAATGAAAATTTAGGATTAAAAAAAAAAAGAAATTTGAAGATTGTTAATTGAGACTTGAGGGTTTAGATTATAATAAGAGGGAAATAAAAAATAAAATAAAATAAAATCAGAAATAATAAATAAAATAAAGAATAAGCAATTCCCACGCGAACGCGGCGACCGTACAACAACGTTTGTGTTCCTCAGAAAATTAGAATCATCAACGAGTCGAACACAACTCTAATGTACGAAGATAATATTGCATTTGCATATATAGATACAGAGGCTATATATATATATATATATATAGATAAGGGGTTGTAGTAACTAACGTTACTATTAATTGTAGAGCCAAAAAAAAAAAAAAATCAATTTTCCTCTCAAACCAAACAACACCCTCCGTCCGTACAAATGGGGTTACATACTCGCCGATAAATCGCCGGGAAAATCGTCGATTGCCGGCGGAATCTGCCCGGTGCGGATTCCGGCGAGGCTATTGGGTCAATTTTTTTAAAAATATTTTTTCAGGTTTCAGAAATGGCATCGGAAGATGTGGTGAGGAAGACGACGGGCGAGTCCGCGGTGTCCACGATCGTGAACCTCGCCGAGGAGGCGAAGCTCGCGAGCGAAGGAGTCAAGGCTCCTAGCCACGCTTTCCTCAGCGTCTGCAAGTCCCTCGTCGCCGGAGGAGTCGCCGGCGGAGTGTAAGTTCCGACCACTCTTCCGTATTCTTCGTTTCCTTCAACCCTTTTTCGCCTTTTGAAGCTTTTTAATATTGATTTATTTTTTGAAAAAATTTGAGATTCTGGTTTGTTGTTTTGTGTTTGATTTCAGCTTCATTTTTCCCTTTTGCAGAATTATTATTACTATTATTATTTTTCCTTTTCAATCTGATAGTTGTAACTTTGCATTTTATGTAATTCGTCTTTTGTATGTAAATTTTTATTCGGAGCATTAGGTTTTGCTATGAGGGTCGAATTTCGATTTAGCAATTTGGTAGCTGAGAATTAGGATTGTCTTTAAATTTACACGGATCCACAAAGGACAACAAAGAGAACGATAAATTTCACGTTCATGAAGCCATTTTGGATTATAATGAATCTTGTGGTTCATTGATTTTGAATTATTTCGACGCGAATTTCTACTTGATTATTATTTTTGTCTGGGATGCTTGAAGCATTGAATTGGATGTTCGATTGTTAACCAAATTGCATCTATGTTATTTATCGAATTTTTAGGACTATGAATTTGCAGTGAAGTTTTCGAATGATCTAGTGATTCATGTAATCTAAATGTGTATCGACTTGCTTGCTGTAGGTCACGTACTGCTGTTGCTCCACTGGAAAGATTAAAAATTTTGCTCCAGGTTTCTCTTCTGCTTTGGACTGGAAATTGGGTGGTTTCGTTGTTAAAAGACTTGATTACAATAGTCAGAAGATATTCAATTTAGAATTAGTCATATTTTTGTTAAGCACATGACGACAATCATCGACTGTTGGAGTGTGCTTTCTTTTTTATTTGAGTTTGCGGCCTGGGAAGCAGTTGTGAATGTGATGCACATTAGTAGAATGAGATAACGGGGCTTTTTCCTTTTTGTTTTAGCATTGATTGATTACAATGAGATAATGACAGTCTATTTTTCAGATTAACTAGAGTAAATTGGATATGCATTCGCACTATGCAGGTTCAAAATCCTCATAGCATCAAGTACAGTGGAACAGTTCAGGGCTTGAAGTATATATGGAAAACTGAGGGTATCAGAGGAATGTTTAAAGGCAATGGAACCAATTGTGCTCGCATTGTTCCAAACTCTGCTGTCAAATTCTATAGCTATGAGCAGGCTTCTAAGTAAGCTTCTGATCGTCATTTCCTTTTTCCTTCCCCATTACAGAAATCATTTATTCAGTAATTTCTATTGGCTTTCTAGGATTCAGATATCTGTTTATCCACAAGTTGAAAGTAATTTAGAAATGGAATGTCTATTGTTTATTTTTGACACCTATGTTTAATTTTCTCTTCCAAACTTTTTGTTCAACAGGAGCATTCTATGGTTTTACCGGCAGCAAACTGGAGATGGTATGATGATTTCATGCTCCTTCCATTTTATGAATGGGTTAAACTTGCGATTTATTTTTATTATTATTATTATTATTTATTTTTTTTTTTATAAGAAAACTTGTGAAAATTTTGTACACTTGAGCTTCAGTTGGTATGCATCAATTTATACTTTTATCATATTTTTCCATCTAATATGCTTGAGTATTCATAGGCTGCCATTTAGGCTTGATGGTTGCCATCTAGTGAAACACAACAAATTTATTTATGGGATTTCCTTGCTGGATTTGATTCAACCAGCACTGGTGTCACTGAGTCCAGTTTTTCCTTGCTGGATGTGATTCCACGAATTGATATATTTACTCGTTTTGTCGTTCCTATTACTCATTTGTATACCTGTCGTGATATGGGGTCATTGACGCTTTGTTGTATTCTCATGATCTGCTGCCATTTAATATTTTGTCAGTGAGTGTGGAAGAATCAAATAAATGACTTTTAACTGTTTTCTTTTGCTTTTGCAGAAGAGGCTCAACTGAGCCCGGTTTTGCGGCTTGGAGCTGGTGCATGTGCTGGAATTATTGCCATGTCAGCAACTTACCCAATGGACATGGTACGAGGTCGACTGACTGTTCAGGTATCATTTAAACATTTTGAAAGTTTGATATGAGATTGGTCCTGATTTTACTTCTCTTTCTATATTGATTTTGATGGATTCAATTCATCTCGACCTTCTTTTCTCCAGACAGAAAAATCTCCTCGCCAATACAGAGGAATCTTCCATGCTCTTTCAACAGTTCTTCGGGAAGAAGGTTTCCGTGCTTTATACAAGGGCTGGCTACCTTCTGTCATAGGAGTTGTAAGTAAATTGTTTTGTATTTCTGGGAATTTCCTATACAAATATTATAGTCCGGGCCATATTTTCCATGGGGAAGACCTGTTTATTACGTCATTGCAACCTTTTTTTTGGTGTCTAAAGTTGGAGAAGAAATTGTATTTGTAAAAGGCTTAATGGGTACCTGGGAATATCTTGTGGTGTAACAGGTTCCATATGTTGGCCTCAACTTTGCTGTATATGAATCTCTAAAAGACTGGTTGATTAAAACTAAACCTTTTGGACTAGTTGAGGACTCTGAGCTCAGTGTGACGACAAGGCTTGCGTGTGGGGCTGCAGCTGGAACAGTTGGTCAGACAGTCGCTTACCCTCTTGATGTTATTCGGCGAAGAATGCAGATGGTGGGCTGGAAAGATGCTGCTTCAGTTGTAGCTGGTGAAGGGAAAGGCAAGACCCCACTTGAATACACTGGGATGGTTGATGCATTCACAAAAACAGTTCGGCACGAGGGGTTTGGAGCACTGTACAAGGGCTTGGTCCCCAATTCTGTGAAGGTGACTATTTAGATTCCATTGCAGATCCTTAGAAAATAAAGTAGTTTTAATATTCAAAGGTGACACGTGGCACTTAAGGGTGTTTAGCGGAGGTGCTCAATTTAATTTAGCATAGTTAAAGTTCTTATATATTCAGGATCCTAAGGAGGTTAAGAGTACAAAACTCTAGTTTGGGCAATGTAATATGTCAGCCATGGTGATTATTATCAGTTTATGACTAGTTTTTTGACCAATCACAAGTTCAACTGTCAATTCTCGTTCCCACTGTTTTTTATGCTCACACTGTGTAACATGACAACTTTGACTGGTTGAGAAAACGTCGATCATCATCACACCTGTGATATTCAACATGTTTCTGTTATATCCACCTATTTATACTTGGTCATAATTTTCAGGTTGTCCCATCTATAGCAATTGCGTTCGTGACTTATGAGAAGGTGAAGGACATTCTTGGAGTTGAGATGAGGATATCTGACTGAATCAAGATGACTTTCTATCCATTTTGAAAATTTTCTGCTATTTTTTCGAAGGAAAGGAGAAGAATATTAGGAGAAGGTAAATGGTCGATTCTTTAATATTGAGGTGGAAGCCAAATTTCGAAATGCTCTTAGAGCCATTTTAGCACTCCTTTTAAAAAGGCCGACGTAGTCTTAATAGCTTTGCTATTCTTGTGCTTTTGCATCATGGAAATAAGTATTGCTTCAGGAAATCATCCGCTGAGGTGCCTTTCCGATGGCTTTGTAGAGAATGTAAGTAAATTCCTGGTTATATTTTCTGGTGATGGTTTATGAAGAAAATATGATTTTCATTCTTTTTACAGGTGTTCCTATTGTCATACTCATTTATCTACGTCCGTTTAGTTTTAGTTTAAATCTATACTCTATGCATCATTGGTTGGCTTGTGAATTAAAAGTGGTTGAGTAGCATATGATAAACTCAAGTCAATGATGAGAGTGAGACTACATTTTGGGAAAATTGAATGCCATTGCATCATTCATGTAATCATGTTGGTTCGCATTTATTTAGAAATATACATTATACATCATATACATTTATACATCGTGTATATATATATATATATGGGTGATGTTTCAACGGAGATTTTTGTTTTTGCTCCATGGATGGGTAAAATTATCAAGTTGAATATGACCTACAATAGCAAGTAATTTCATCTATTTTTGATCAATTAATGTTTTATTCAATTATTTTTCTTTTTTATTTATTTCTTTTCTTTTTTTGATTTTAACTTATAAGTTTAATTTTTTAAATTTCATTTAATTTGAACATATTATGCTACTAATATGAATAAGTAATTTTTTTGAGAATATAAATAATGTTAATTTTGTTTTTATATGAGATGTAACGTTAGTTTTTTTTTCTTATAATGAAAGGGAATATTAGTTTTGAAATTATAAAAAAGAAAGAATGTTTTTTTAAGAAAAAATTTTGATAAAAAATTAGTATTTAATAGTTTTATATTAACGGTTAGTCGTTTTTTTTAAGAATATATATACAAACAATTATTTTTTTTTTAGGGGATATATAATGTTAGTTTTGAAATTATAAAAAAGGACTCATTTTTTAATGAAAAATTTAATATATTTGACTACAATATGTCTCATGTAGAAAAAATAAGATAGTGAAACCAAAATGATACGGACATGAAATGCTACAAATTTGAATGGCGATTCGGGCTGAAAAGTTTCATTGATGAGCCATCTTTTAGGTCGAAAATCTTCGGCATCTTCACCCCAATTATGAATCATTCTGCCCATGGCATAGGCAATGTAGTTTACTCCATCGTCTTTTCTGACTTTATAGCTATTAGGAAGAACATCATCTATATCTGCACATCTCCCATCCTCGAGGAACACAAGGGATACCATGTACATTAACGTGAGTAGTGTTCTATGAAATGCATTCTTAGAAGCATAAAGCCATTCCTTATAGTAGAATTCTATAGATATTGCCATTATGCATCTTTGTTATAGATTTCATCCAACTACAATTAGTTCTTTAGAAAAAAAATATTTAGATATATATACGGTTACTTGTTTTTCTATTTATTTTTTAATAAAAATAAACAATAGAATGAAAAAAAGAAAAAATAATGAAAAAGGGATTGGAAAAAAAAAATTCCAACTCATAGATCACATATAGGTTACTAATTTTTTAAGTCATAAATATTTAATTAGATTTTTATTTTTTGATAAAATTACTAATATCATTATAACCATCAGATTAAAATCCAATAGTCCAAATAAAAGTACCCATCAATGGAGTAAAAACAAAAATTTCTATTGAAACATGACCCTATATATATTATTATTTTTTTTTTTTTTGTTGCGCTATCACACATTATTGTTCGACTTATATATAAATCATGAGATTTGTTTAGTGATATTTAGCATTATCCAATGACAAATAAAACTATCCTGAACTCGCGTTAAGGTGTTAAAACTTAAATTCAGTCCGAAGTTACTATTCATATCGTTGGTTTGAATGGACGTTGAACGCGTTTGGCGCTTGGTCGAATTTGGAACCTACAATCTCATGGGGTGAGGGACCTGAGGGTGTATTAATCTACTAAGGCTTATACCCCGCGATACCTGTTACTGTGCAATGTGCCTTCTTTGTAATTGTTCAGGTAGTTAACTGGTGACGACGGTATAGATACATAATATGGACAATGTTTAGGTTTTGTTTGGTAACGTTATGTTTTCTGTTATAAAATTGAGAAGTTTCTAATATTTACATTTATATAAACGAAAACAGACCGCAATGAAATCCATATATCAACTCAGAATATCTAAGTAGACAGACGAAAATTACAGGGTTTAGCAGATGTAGCATTCTTATTAGTAAATGACCAAACAAGCAAAGCAAAATTTGAACCAAACCCATATGATGATGTTTCTAAGTCTAAAATTTACATAAACACACCGACTGACCTCCATTTCTTTTCAACATAAAAGAGAAAAAAAAATGAAATAATAGAAACAACCCAAGCAAGCAAAGCAATAATAACTAATCAAATTAGAAACATAAGAATGCAAATAAAACTTCGCCAAGAATGAATAGTAACAATAGTAATAATAATGACTAGGCTGCTCTCTGGCCTCTCAACGGCGTCGTTTTTGACAGAACCTCCTTGAGATAATCATATCGGCTCCGGTGATAATCAATCCAAACGCAGAGTTGTCGTATGGCCTCTCTCTTCTCTTCTCCCAGCTCCAAAATTCCCTTGTTCTTCTCTTCCATCGTTTTCTCCAACTCTCCTACCTTCTTCTCAAGTGAGTTAAGACTCTTCACCAGATTCTCCTTCTCTCTTTCTTCCTTTGTCGTTTTCACCTCTAAGTTTTCCACCCGGTTTTGCAACTCCAACTCATGTCGTTTCTTCTCTTGCACTTGTTCTGTAAGGTAACTGACTTCCTTCTTCAGCTTCTCATTTCTGTCGTTTGTTTCTTTGACCCAGTTCTTTGCAACCTGAACCTCAAACGACACAATGGAGATAGAGTGAACATGGCTTTTGTATTCATCTTCAAATTTAAGTATCACTGTTTCGAGTCCACTTATGGTGTCGTTTGCTTTCTCGGATATATCTTTGATCATTCTTTGATGAGCAGTTATTGCTTCGGACAATGCAGCTATTCTGTCTTGGAGAGCTCTCTGTTCTTCTAGGAATTTCTGTTCTGCAATTCTGAAGCTTTCTTCTTTCTCAGTTAGTAGTTGCTCTGTAATCCGGAGCTTCTGGTTCGAGAGACGGAGCTTGACTTCGATGTTTCGAACATTATCGAGCAAAGTACGATGTTCATCTTCTTTGACTTCCAGCTCTCCTTTCAGGTCTTCTATCATTATTTCCAAATCAGCTACTCTTTCATCTTTGGATTCGAATTTTTTACTGAAGTCTTCGGCCATTGTTTCGATCTTCCTTTCTGCAGCTACAAGGTTAGCTTTGCATTCCTGAAACCAACCATGGACCTGACTGTGTTCCTCGTTCAACTTGTTATGTGAATCCTCTCGTTCTTTCAGCATCCTCTGGTGATCGGCGATCGAGCTTGTTAATTCGACCTTGTGATTCTCCAGTTCAGTCAACCTGTCTGAAAGTTCTTGCTTCTGAGCCTGTAAAGAATCCAACTCCTTTTGCAGATCACTAACTTGTCCTGCTAAGGATATTATTTGAGCTGAAGCTTCGTTTTCCCCGCTTCTAAGTTTCTCCAGAAGGGAAGAGAACTCACCCTCTTTCTCTGCCAAAATTTTCTCTAACTCAGAAACTTTGTCCTTTAGCCCCACAATTTCTTGTCTCAACTCACCATTTTCCTGGATTTGACTTCTTATTTGCTCCTCCAGTTCATTGTTCTGTTTTTGAACAGAGTCAATCTTGAGCTCCAAATTCTGATTTTCTGCAGTTACACTTTCTTTCTCTTCTAGAATTCTCTGTTGATCCAAACTCTTGCTTGTGATCTCCTCTTTCAGATTTTGGATCTGAATCAAGTACTCCGATATTTCTTGAGTCTTGCTCTCGAGTTCTGCTGCCAGTTCGGTTTTCTGCCCATGGAGGGACTCTAGTTCTTGTTGCATTGAATTCACCTGATCCAGTAAGCCTTTGACTTGAATTGATGCTTCATCACCTTTACATACTATCTGCTGTTCCAGTTCGACTTTTTGAGCACGCAAAGAATCCATATCTGCTAGCAGATTATTGATTTGTGTCATCAAATCTGCTATCCTAGATGTTGATCCAATGTTATTGTCCTCAAGTTTCTTCATGAGAGCTGAGAGTTCATCTTCTCTTTCTTTCGACATTGACTCGAGTTTTGAAATTTGGGCTTGTAGGTCTATAATAACGTTTCTTAGTTGAGCTGCTTCGACTTCCTTACTCTCTATCTGCACTTCCACATCTCTTTTTTCACCTCTCACTGATTCCAGCTCCAGTTTCAGGCCTGTAACTTGTGCCTCCAATTCTTTAATTCGGGCTGATGTTTCATTTCCATGTACCTCATGCATCTCGGAGAGAGTTGAATACTCCCTCTCCTTCACACCCAACGTCTCCTTTAACTGACTAGATTCAGCCAAGAACTCTTTAATTGTGTCCTGGGCCTGCTGAATCTCATTTGAAAGTCCTGAAATTTGGACTTGTAGTGCTACATTTTCCTCTCTCAGTTGTGTTGCTTCAGTTTCTTTACTCTGCAGCTCCAGTTCCAGGCCTGTCACTTGTGCCTCTAATTCCTTGAGTCGAGTCGATGTTTCATTCCGATGCGTCTCATGCGTCTCAGAGAGAGTTGAATATTCCCTTTCCTTCGCTCCAAATTCCTCCTTCAACTGACTAGATTCTGCCAGTAATTTTTGAAGTGTGTCCTGAACCTGCTGAATCTCATTTGAAAGTCCCGAAATTTGGGTTCGTAGAGTAACATTTTCCTCTTTCAGTTGCGCTGCATCAGTTTCTTTACTTTGCAGCTCCTGTTCCAGACCTGTCACTTGTGCCTCTAATTCCTTTATTCGAGTGGAAGTTTCATTCTGATGTGTCTCATGCGTCTCAGAGAGAGTTGAATACTCCTTTTCCTTCACACCAAATTCCTCCTTTAACTGACTAGATTCTTCCAGTAATTTTTTAATTGTATCCTGAGCCTGCTGAATCTCATTTGAAAGTCCTGAAATTTGGGCTTGTAGAGTAACATTTTCCTCTTTCAATTGTGTTGCATCAGTTTCTTTACTTTGTAGTTCATATTCCAGACCTGTCACTTGTGCCTCTAATTCCTTTAGTCGAGTCAATGTTTCATTCCGATGTGTCTCATGCGTCTCAGAGAGAGTTGAATACTCCCTTTCCTTCACACCAAATTCCTCCTTTAACTGACTAGATTCTTCCAGTAATGTCTTAATTGTATCCCGAGCCTGCTGAATCTCATTTGAAAGTCCTGAAATTTGGGATTGTAGTATTTCATTTTCCTCTCTCAGTTGTGTTGCTTCTGTTTCTTTACCCTGCAGCCCCAGTTGCAAGCCTGTCACTTGTGCATCTAATTCCTTTAGTCGAGTCGATGTTCTATTCCGATGTGTCTCATGCGTCTCAGAGAGAGTTGAATATTCCCTTTCCTTCGCCCCAAATTCCTCCTTTAACTGATTAGATTCTGCCAGTAATTTTTGAAGTGTGTCCTGAGCCTGCTGAATCTCATTTGAAAGTCCTGAAATTTGGGCTTGTAGAATAACATTTTCCTCTTTCAGTTGTGTTGCATCAGTTTCTTTACTCTGCAGCTCCTGTTCCAGACCTGTCACTTGTGCCTCTAATTCCTTCATTCGAGTTGAAGTTTCATTCCGATGTGTCTCATGCGTCTCAGAGAGAGTTGAATATTCCCTTTCCTTCACCCCAAATTCCTCCTTTATCTGACTAGATTCTGCCAATAATTCTTTAATTGTGTCCTGAGCCTGCTGAATCTCATTCGAAAGTCCTGAGATTTGGGACTGTAGTCCTGCATTGTCCTCTGTCAGTTTCCTTGCTTCAGTTTTTTCACTCTCAATCTGCACTTCCAGCTCTCTTTTTTGATCTTCAATGGACTGCAGCTCCAGTTCCAGGCCTGTCACTTTTGCTTCTAATTCCTTTATTCGAGTCGATGTTTCATTCCCATGTGTCTCATGCAACTCAGATAGAGTGGAATATTCCCTTTCCTTCGCGCCCAGTGTCTCCTTTAGCTGACTAGATTCGGCCAAGAATTCTTTGATTGTGTCCTGAGCCAGCTGAATCTCATTTGAAAGTCCTGAAATTTGAGCTTGGAGCATTACATTGTCCTCTCTCAGTTGTTTTGCTTCAGTTTCTTTACTTTCAATCTGAACTTCCAGATCTCTTCTCTGACCTCGTGATGACTCCAATTCCAGTTCGAGCGCAGTCATTTGTGTCTCTAATTCCTTTATTCGAGCTGATGTTTCACTCCCATGTTTCTCATGTATCTCAGAGAGAGTTGAGTATTCCCTTTCCCTCTCACCCAATTTCTCCTTGAGCAGACTTGATTCAGCCAAAAGTTCTTTCACTGTGTTCTGTGACTGTTGACTCTCATCCGAAATCTCTGAAATTTTCAAGGTTAGAGATCTGTTCTCCTCCTCTTTATCTTTCAGGGTGTTCTTTAAATCAGACACTTGGTGTTCTGCAGATTCAAGTTGCTGTTTTATATTGGAAAATTCCACTCTAATAGCTTCTAGTTCTTGCCCAAGAGCTGCCTTCTCGTCACTTAGCTGATCAGCCGCAGATTTAAAGTCTGCTGCAACCTTTTCTCTCTCTTCAATCTTTCTGATAGCAGATTCTTTCTCCTTGAACAAGTCATCTTTCTCTTTCTCTGTATCTTCCAATTTTTTATTCAGATCAGCTTCTAACTTAAGGAAAGTGTTTAGTCGTTCATTCAGTTCTCCGTTCTCAGTAAGAAGCTGTGTCTTTTCACCCTTTAACCCCTCAGCTTCACTCTTCAAGTCTCCGGCGATTTTCTCTGCTTCTTGCATATTGCTCAAAGCTCTCAAGTATTCTGAATTTAAGGATTCCTTTTCTTCAGTTGTGGCTGTCAGTTTCTTCTTTAAATCAGCATTTTCTAGATGAGCCGCTTCAAGTTCTTGCTTAATGCCATCAATTATTTCATGCAGTTCACTTTCCAATCGTCCGTTTTTGCTGCTTTTTTTCTTTGAAGAATCATCTGAGTCGGAGTCTGAGCTAGATGAAGAATAGCTGTCCTTTTCTTTTTTGCCATGAATTTTTTTCCTTAGCTCTCCAGTCAAATTATCATAACGTGCATAGAGCGATTGGTACTGTCTGTGGAAATCCTTGACAAGCTGAGCAAGTGGTTCCTTTTTGGAGTTTGCTTCTGGATTACCATCATTATCTTCATGCTCTTCATCTTTGATAAGCTCTAATATTTTATTTACCTTATCATCAATTTCTGCAGTACAGAGCAAAATTTTATTATTATTCTTGCCGTCTGAAGCTCATTTAACCATAGTATTATCAAAAAAAAAAAAAAAAATCGTTGTCAAATATTACAACCTCTTAAGGAGTTGAAAGGTCTGATAGAATGTTAAATCGTTGTCAAATATTACAACCTCATAAGGAGTCGAAAGGTCTGATAGAATGTTACCTATTTTAGTTCCTTCCAGGTCTTCATCTTTTTCTTCTTGAATATGATTTCCAAATAAGGATTTGATAGAATCCTTTATGCGTTGCCTTCTTCCCATCTCTGCAGTTTTCTGCCCACCCTAACAACTTTGTAATGGCAAGACAATCTCCATCCCAAGTCCGAAAAACATATAACATATTTTTTCTCATTGGAAATTCAAATACCAAAAAACTTAAAAATCCATTTAAAATACTAATACTGGTGAACAACAGATCTGATATTATTGTTATTCCGAACATTTGTCACTAGAAAAATTAGAAAGTGCAAATGGACTATCAAAATAAATGTGTTAATAATTCGTTCTTTTTTTTTCCTTTATTATTAATTACATTTACATGCAGAGGCGGTGCTACCAGTAACATACACTCATGACTCAGCTAGTGGGTCTTTCTTTATAGTACAATAAATTCAAAGTTTTGGTGGACAAATAGAGTGGTACAGCCGTTAACCATAATGGTAGTCCCCAACATAATTTATTTATTTATTAAACCAGGTACTCCAAAGTCCAAACACAAGGTTATTCTGCTACATTAACCCTGTTCTAGGACTAGGCGTACCAATGGACTCCAGAAATCCACGGAGGATCCTAAACCAGCGGTAGTATTATTAACACCCAATCACATTCACAAATCACAACAAAGAAAATTAAGTTGCCCACTCTTAAGCTATTTTCAGGGGTCCCTAGCTATTCATTTTTGGACCAAACTAGGCTTCAATCAAATGAAAGACCACGAAAATAAAAAAATAATAAATAAATAGACAAATAAAAAGATTGAAAAACTGTAAGAAAATGGGTAAGTGAAGCACAAGCTTTCGCAGGGAAAAAAAAAAGGGCTAAACATCATGATATCCAGAAAAAATAATAATTTGAATAATGTGATTTTTTTCAGATGATAAAGTAAATGAGAGTAGAAAGACACATTAACAAATAATATAGAACTATGTTGGACAAAATTATATCTTTTATATAGTTTTTCAAATGTGTAGCAGTACGAGAAAATTCTAACGTATCTTTTTTTGATTTTATTAATTTATTTAATTTTGTTGGAAAACTGAAAAAAGAAGAATGATAAGATAACGCATGATTTTTTTTTATTTATTATTTTTTTGTTTGAGAAGATAACGCATGATTCTTGAATCCAGAGCAATACATACGTTATTATAACGTTTTTAATCAGGTGCCACGTCAGATTTTCCCCTTTTCTTAATTTCCAGGGGAATCCCCTCAGAACTCAGGACCTGATTTTTATTCAGAAAAGACAGATATCATATCAAAAGAAAATGAGCTGTTCTTTTTGTTTTCTTCTTTTTTCATTTTTTTCATTTTTTATTTTTTAAATTTTGCTGAAAAGAGCTGTTTCTTTTTGCTGTTTATTACACGTATGACTAACTTCAACAATAATAATAATATTAACAGTTAATCACTGTAAATATATTCCCGTAATTTTTCGTGGCAAATAAACAAAATGACCAATAAGCCCCTTTCATTACAGCAAGTAGTCAAAATCGGGAGGTAGAGAGACTGTTTACCTGAGATTTTCCCAAACTTTCCCTTTCAATTTTCCTCAGGAAACTTCGCAGGAATCGTAAACCTCAATATCCTGAACAATAATGGAGACAAACTAAATCAAAACCGAATATATACACACATATGTATTTTGCAGGAATCAAAACTGAATTTAATTGAGAAAATAAGCTAAAATTCACACAAAACTTACAGCTAGAATCATGATCAAAAATTATTTTACTCAATTGAGCAAATTCAATTCGTAAATTAAGTTTCAAAAACAGTCAAACAATCAGATTCAAATTCAAGATTAGACTTCATGAATATAATCAAGAAAAGCGGAGAGAGAAACGCTAGGAAAACAAAATTCAAGTCCGTAATATCAAATTCTTCGGTACAAAAACTTGATCTAATACAATCCAAACAGAATCCGAAAAAAAAAAAAAAAAAAGAAACCAAACTAAAGCCTGGGAGACTAATCCGATCATAATCGGTTTCTACTGGAAACCAAAACTTCAAGAGCTTAATTTCTTGGCGGAGAAAATTTCAACTCAGAGAGAGAAAAATTTTCGAATATTGAAAGCTATTTGATCGATTAAAGAGTGAAAGATTACCTGAAATTCTGAGACAAACAACTCGTCGAAGAAGATGATCAAAGAAGACAGAGTTGAATTTCAAGGCTTGAAGCTCTCTCCAATCCCAGAGAGAGAGAAAGAAAATAAGTTTTTAATAAATGAAAGAAAAAAAAAAAAAGTGGTTTTGTTTGGATTAGAAGCGGAGCTCAAGCAAGTGACTCGTCCACCATTTCTAGCTTCAAATTTTTTTTTTTTTTTTTCAGGAAGGGTAGAATCTTTGGAGCTATTATTAGTAAACTTGCCCTTTGCTTTGCTGGTAATTTACCGTAATTGCCATTTTCAGCTTTTATATATGATCTGGCATTATAATTTCGTTTTTGTTTTTCGGGGGTCAAAGTATCGGGAGAATATTGATGATTTCGCGTAATGAGATTTATGTCCTTTTCAGTAAATTCGGCGGGTGCGCGTATGATCTGTGTTTTGTTTGTCGTGGCCATGTATATGAATTTTTAGGACCTTAAAACAAATAATTGAAACTAAATAAACCAAAACTGTTTTATGGAAAACAAATTATATATTAGGAACATAATATAATATAATGGGATTGTGATCGTTTGACTGAGCAAAGCTTATAAGAATATATTGTTGAACAACAGAGTAAACGGTGCAAACCCAATTTAGATTCACCAAAAAGGCCATCTAAACAAGGAGGATGGCCTAGTGCTATACATGAGAAGGTAACTGAACATGAGACGAAAGCCAGCCTAATTTGATGAGTATGCAACGCCATCAACTTCCTACTGAAGAAATGAGAATACTAATTATCTACTTATTACCGGTTCATTGATAAGAGAATAGATAATGTTAAGGACACTCATGTGCGCTAAAAATTTGCAATAAATAATAATATATCATAATTCTTAATAATATTTTATTTTAAATGCAATAATATTATTTACAATTATGTAGTAGAGATTCATGCTACGTTATTTAAAGCAAGTTTGTTATATAAACTATGGGTAGTCTTGGATGTACACATAGTAGATTTAAAATAAAATTAAAAAAAAAAAAAAAAAGAAAGAAAGAAAGACTATACTATTATTAAGTATATCCTACACATAAATCCCTTATCAGTTACTTGCATTCAAGTAAAACAAAACAACAATGGCCACTATTGTTCTAATAAATAGTCCTGGTCCTGCATCTTGGACTCATCTTTGAGACCACTTGCTTGAGATGGTCAAACCGGCTGCGATGATAGTCAACCAACATACAAAGTTGCCTAATAGCCTCCCTCTTCTCATCACCAAGACTCAAAAGCCTCTCCTCCTTCTCCTTAATAAGCTTCTCATATTTCCCTGCTTTTTTCTCAAGTTGGTCAATCTCCTGCATCAAGTTGAGCTTTTCTCCTCCTTCCTTGCTCGCTTTAGCTTCCAACTTCCAAACCTTGTCTCTCAACAAAGACTCTTGTTCTTCTTTCTCATCTAGCTGTCCCACCAAGACATCCACATTATGCTTCAGTCTTTTTATCTCACCAGTTGTCCCTATAACCCATCTCTTGGCAAATTGAACCTCATTTGACACTTTTGAAATATGGACCAAAAAGTTGCCATTTTCTTCCTCAAACTTACCAAAAATGGAGTCTAAATTATTCAATGCACACTCTGCTGATTTTGATATTTCCTTTATATTCCTTAGCTCAGTTTCATAAGCTACAACCTTTTCTTCTAAGGCCTTATTTTCTTTTTCATACTTCTCTTTTATCTTCTTGTAGCTTTCTTTGTTCTCAGTGTTTAATTGTTCTGTTAACAAGATTCTCTGACCTAGCATGCGAAGCTTATTGTCGAAACTAAGCCGGAACTTCTCTGCCAGATCTTCCATCTTCCGTGCTACAATTTGAGTCTTTTGCTTGGTTTCTTTCAAAACTAGTCCCTTGATTGACTTCTGGATACTAATGTCCTGATCTGCCATCTTTCCTACAGACTTCGTTTGACTTGTGGAGTGTTCTTGGTTCTCTTGTTCAGTTTTAAACTCCAATTGCCTTTTCTTGTGCTTCAAGGAATCTAACTTCTGTTCCATATTGTTAATCTCCTCTGTTAAAGTCAAAGTAGTCTTTTGGTCCTCCCTTTCCAATCTCAATGGATCAATCTCATTGACTGAATCATCTTTCTGATGAAGCAAAGATTGAACCTTCTGTTCTTCCTCCATTTTCTGTTCAACTAAGATCTTTTTTGCCAATTCTTCATTTAGAGATTCTATCTGAACCATTCTATCTGAACTTTCTGCTATTTTTCTCTCCAGTTGACTTTCCAATTCAGTCCTCTGTTGGCTCAAGTACTTCACTTCATGCTTCATAACATTGATTTGATCCATTAAGTCCTTCACTTGAACTGAAACATTCTCTCTTTCGCATGCCAACCTTTCTTCCAATTCACCCTTTTGAGCATGTAAAATATCAATCTCCAGTTGCATATTGCTCGCCTGCGCCATCAATTCTGCGATTTTCGACGTAAAACTGTTCTCATTTTCCTCAAGTTTTTTCAAAAGAACAGAATTTTCGTCTTCTTTATCTTTCAAAATTGATTCAAGTTCCAAAACTCGAGAACGCCATCCTTTCCTTTTCTCCCTTACCTGTTTATTCTCATCCGTTTTTGCTTCTTGATCGGTCTTCTGGCTTCGTAATGACTCCAGTTGGATCTTCAAACCAGCTAACTGACCCTCTAACTCTTGTATCCGAGCCAATGATGATTCTGCTCTATTAGCTTTAACTTGAGCTGAACGTTCTCTCTCTTTCTTATCCATTTCCAACTTTAAGTCTTTGTTAATGATCTCAGCTTGTCTTATTTTGGTTATAGCAGCTTCATATTCTGATTTCAAAGTGTCCTTTTCAACACAGACTGAAGCCAGCTTATTCTTAAGTTCAGCAACTTCAAAACTTGCTGCTTCAAATTCCAATTTTCCGCCATTGTTAATATCGATCTCCTCGGACGAGTAATACTCGGAGTCTGAACTGGAACTGGAAGAATATTCCTTCTGTTTTCTGCCATGAAGTACTTTTGTTCTTGACTCTGATATAAGATCATCATACAACTCATAGAGTGACTGGCATTCCTTGTAAATGTTCTCAACAAGTCCTAGTAGTTCTGTCTCTTTCTTGGAGGCTTTTCGCTTTCCCTCTTTCTTTTCTTGGTCTTCATTCTTTATAAGCTTCAAGACTCTTGTCACATTCTTTTCAATCTCTGAAATTGACAGATTTAATCAGAAGAAACTAAAACTTGACATAATCATATAATGATTTTTTTTGTAACTTCAAAAGGCAGAGTTTTTTTTTTTTTTTTTTAATGAAATGTATATTTTTCTTCTTTTAAGTCGGATAATCTTTTACAAAATTATTCTTTGGGGAAAAGGGTATCACTGATTACTCAATTTTCAATCTTTTTTGACAATAAATGAGAACTTTATGTAAGGTGATAAGAAGTTTTATGTATTTGCAAGAACAAAAAGGTAGACTAATTTTCAAAGAAATCATAAATTTGGTGGTTTTGGGTCAACATTTAGCAAATTAGATAATGCATGAGATTTTCTGAAGAAATAAAGTCCACCTGCTTTAGTCCTTTTCAGCTGATCAGTTTTTTCAGGATCAGTAACTTGATTCCCAAAAGACTTTGTTATCTCCCTCAACCTGTTTAACATCTCTATATGTTGAATCTTTTTTCAGTAGATTTTCACATATCAGCAAACTTCAAGATAAATATAAAGGCTGCAATTTCCTTCTTGAGTCTTGACAGACCCGATATCTGAAAAAAAATTAATAAATAAATAAATAACGAAGAAAGCAATTAAGAGCCACTAGAATTCCAACGGTGAAAAAATAACAAGCCTTTAAAGTTTCAGATATGGCTATTAAATATTTATTCCATCCCAGACAATAGAGCCAGTTATCATGATATTTACTAAGCAAAAATAGATTTGTTAGCATATAAATGTGAACTAAGAAGCTTGGGACTCTGGCAATAAATCCTTAGGCGTTAATGGTTTTCAATATAAATGAGCCAACAGATGAGTAAAGATGACCGACATTTGAACTTTCAGAAAAGACATTTAATGGACCACCTTTACAAATGTTCAAGTTCAATTTTCATTCCTTTTGGGGTTTTCTTCCAATGAAAATAAAGGAAATAAAAAAAAGGGCGCGTCTACAGTAGAGGCGCCCCTACGTAGGGCCCTGTCTATTCACCGTTGGATGGGAATCTGTATATAAATAGATTCTCCACAGATTCCTGTTATTCCCCACAGATTCCCATCCAACGATAATTAAGGCATGACCCTACGTAAGGACGCCCCTACCGTAGCCATCCCCTAAAAAATAATGCATATGAAATAGTAAATATCAACATCACAACCTTTGTTATCTAATTAGTACTAGATTACTTCTTTATACAATAAAAACAAAGAAAAATAAACCAACTCATTTAACACTAAATTAGCAACAAGAGAGAGAGAGAGAATAAAATCAAAGGCAATTTTGACATTGCCCATTTCATCTTTTATTCTTTTAATTAAAGAAGTGCATTAAGCATGAGATGTCAACTTGTTTTGGCAACAACCTAACCATTTTCCTCAAGACAAATGTAGCATAATGTAAACTCTTTCTTATCTAGGTATTGCTTACATTGAAAGGTTTCCAATTATGATTGTTTTCAATTCTAAAAGTTTGGTTTAGTAATTTGACTTGGTGCTTTATTTTACCATTTTCTCAAAACTGTATATATCTTATTATATTGCCTCTTGAAACAAACCCCACACAAATTGTTTCCACGCACAAAAGACTGAAAATAAATAAATAAATAAATAAAAAGGATCTATTTTTTTCAGAAAAATACAACCAAATAATGAGAGACAATGAGTATCGCCAAGCAATAGTCTTTTCAAGAGAACAATAAATAAAATAGAGTTTTGTTCATCAATAGAGGAAGTTACACAGACATCATAATATTGCTACATTTATATATTTTCAGCAATATGAATCCACATATTGTAACCTCCCAAAAAAAAAGGGCATATAATGATAGATTATACTCTTGATGTGACTAATTCAGGTACTTAACATTTCTAGATTATATAACGTTTTTCAAAGATACAAGGAAGTCCTTTTCATCAAAAAAAAAAAAAAAAAGGATACAAGGAAGTCCTACTATGAAATTATGAATGTGGCTGTCGCTTTTTTATATTTGGTTTCTGGTAATGTTAGTGTGACATACAGCGAATAATGGAATAAATTCCGATAATTAAACTTTTTATCTAGCTTAATTTAGAGAAACTCACGACACCTTAATCCAAACAATCTATAGTCATAAAGAAAGAGAAAATTACATAAGAGAAAATAATTTCTATAAATAAATTGAACACCAACGAAAAATCAAAAATCACGCAAATATGATTATAAATTTGAGGTGTTGGAACAAAATGATTATGGGAAATTCAAGTATATATTTCGAACAAATTTCAGGTGCAAGCCGAATCTATTGAAAAGAGAACGTTTAATCACTAAAAAGTAAAAACACTAATAATTGAGCTATTTCTCTTAATAGATATTAATCGAGCATTTGCATTATGCTCATTCGAATTAAGGTCATACATAATTAGCAAAATCTAAATATCCAAAATAATAATATATAAATCTCATTTCCAAATAAATATTTACAAGAAAACTAAAAAAATTATTTACCTTTCAATTGATTGCGATTGCCACAATGATCTTGAAAGAAAGGAGGTATTTAAGGAAAAAAAATAATTGAAGAAAATTAAGAAATGAGAGAGAAAAGTTACAGTGACCTTTTTCTCTTGGTGTTGGTTTTGTCTTTCCCAGGGGAATCGTAATCTTGGCGCTTCTCTCGATGAAAATGCCCCTTGATTTCCTCAAAATTACCAAAATATCAATTTCTCGTTATATCATTACCAAAACGGGAAAAATAAAATGAAAATAGCGTAATAAATTTCTTTGCCAGGCCCAGAGACCAGGAACATTATTGGGCACTCAGCACTCAGTCATATCTGGCGCCACGTGGGGTATTCCCGCGCTTTTCATTTTTTTCTTGTCCTTATATGCAAATATATAGCTTTGGAGCTTGGATCAAGTGGAAAGCGCTGGCAATTTGAACACAACTTGCCAACACGACTCGAAATCCGCACGTTTAGTTGACATGTTTGACATGAAATTGATCTAAATTAACACGATTAATATTTTTTTATCAAAATATATTATAAAATATTAAGTAACAACTTCATAGAAAATATTTTTTAACAAATTTCTTGTGATTTAAATAAAAAATAATAAACTAATAAGCTAATTTACCTTAATAAAGTAAAACTGGAGTGAAAAAATCAAGTAAATGAATAATTATAATGTTTAGAAGTATTGTAACACGTCAGTCTGACTGACGTTTTCATTAAACAGGTAATCCGCAGGTAACACGAAATCCGTACGACATTAAATGGGTCGACACGAATGACACGAATTGCCAGCCCTAAGTGCAGCTCGTCCCGTCACAGTTAAAGTGTCAAAATAGACCGGGCCAAATCGGCCAGCCCGGGACCAGTCATTTTGGCCCGCGGGCCGATCCGGCTTGGCCCGCATTATAACTGGTCTGGGCTGGGCTATATGTTTACGTCCGCCGGGCTAGGCCATTCCACCAATCTAGCTCGCCCAGCCCGCTAGCCAAAAATATTTTTTTATTATTTTTTAAATCTTTTTAAAAATAAATTTAAATACAAATTTTTTCCAATACTTGTAAATGTATATTTCCTCACTCTTTTTTTTTCACACTTTCAAATTTCAATCTAGGGATAACTGTAAAAAAAATACCCTCACGTTTGGGTGTTCTGCAATTTAAACCCTGAAGTTTGGAATCTGCAAAATGATACTCTGAGATTAAGAATTTCTGAAAATTAATACACTGGACAAATTTTTTGACTAATTTTACAAACGAAAAAACAATAATATCCTCAATTAAAACTAGATTAATCCATATTATTCATCTTAATTTTGAGTATATTATTGTATTTTATCAGTTAAAAATCAACACAAGGTATTAATTTTCAGAATTTCGTAATCTTAGTATATCATTTTGCGGAATCCAAACTTCAGGATTTAAATTGCAGAACATCTAAACATGAGGTTATTTTTTTACAATTATCCCTTTCAATCTAATTCTAAATAATTTTTCAATACTTAAACTTTTTTTTATCGACTATTCTACTTATATACTTTTAACTTATTTAATTATTTTTAAACTTTTATCAATAGGAAAAAAAAATATAACATATTATTTATTTTTTTCATAAATTTTATTTTAATATTTTTAACTAGTTATACTAATAGTAATCTCATTTTTTTGGATTTTTTTTTAATTTTTAAAATTGGGCCAAGAACATGTCGGCCCGTTTTGACTTATTCCCGGCCCAGCCCGGCCCGCTTAGGCCCGCCTAGGAGCCCGCCGGGCTTACGAGCCGGGTTAGGTTATATTTTGAAATTCCGATCCGAGCCCGGTCTATTCTTTTAGACAGGTCGGCCCCGCCTGGCCCGTTCTTCGTCCAAGCCCGCTAGTCATAGTTGGTTTGGTTATAATGTCTTTGGGGGAAAAAAAAAATAAAAGCGTATTTTAAACTTTTTTCCAATAGGGGTTAATTACCAGGAAAAAAAATTTTCTGAAGTAGTCTTTCTGTAAATTTAATTATATCTTTTGGGTTATACTTCCACATTTCAAAGCTCTTTAAATCTCTGCAAATTTGTATCTTCTGTATATAAATTGGCCAATAAATTTTTCATTAAACGCCAAATCTGAATTAAAAATATCTTATTTCTGCTGACTAATACAAAAAAGTTAATAAAAATAACTTAAAATAGTTAGTACAAATCTAAATTGACCAACAAATTTCTTACTAAGTATAGAATTTGAATTAAGGATATCCTTCTCGACAATATTCAAGTCAATTTAGAGATGTTGAACTTGGTTTATATTCTAATAAAAAAAGATAATAATAATTAGAGAAAGACAGAGATATTGACTGAGTATATACTTATATAATTATGAAAGATTAGGCATTGCTCTTTTATTTAAAAAACAGAAAAAAAACAAAAGCTCACATACATTTGAAAAATAACAAATATATTATGTTGTAATAATGTAGTATATGACAACATGAAATTTAAATTAAATACATGAGTTTTCTCATGTATTAAAACTCATGTATTACATAAGTACTATATGACAACTTCTGTCCTCCATCCGTTCTTTGGTGGGAGAGAATTATATGTATTTATATATTTTTTTCTCTTAAAGACACAGATTGTTGTATTTAAAAAAGTCTATCATTTTGTTGAGTTGAGAGTCTTTGTATTAATGGCCCAGTTATTGAGTTGTTTTATCACTATGTTGAATTAGGGTTAATAATCTTTGATGGTTAAAGTTCTTTTGTCTCATTTTCTAGATGATACTTGTCATGATTTGACACGCTATATGCTTTTAGGACAATAAACTTTGTTGGATGAAGAAAATCTCATCCAAATCTTGTATATATACATGTATACTAATTGTCATCTATTGAATCAAATTGATTTTCTAAATATATATACATTTATCTATGAATTACTGGGTCTAATTTTTAAGAAAAAGATAAGGGGTGTAATCTAATTTAGGAGAAACAATTTTAAGAGTCAATTTTCACACACAAAACCCTAGAATGTCACACTGTCATAGTAGCAGATCATATTGTAATTATGTATTTAAATAACAGAACACAGATCTAAAACGTCTTATCTGTCTATTTTTGCATTTGTAAAAATTTATTATGTGTATAATTTTACATTTATCATATCACTGTAATACTTGATATTTTCTAGTATATTTAGTATTTTATTTGCAAGAATGGATCCGTTCACTAGAGATTAAGGTCCCACAACTACTCCAAAAACATTAGCGGCCAAAGCAAAAGACAGGAAAGGTGGGTATTAAAGAGGGCAGAAGTTCAAAGTCTTACACAATTAGAATGATTATTTCTGCGTCCACAATGCAAATTCCACGTTATCATGTGATTTGGATGTGGCCAAGACGATTTTATTTTATTGTTTTTTTTTTCAATTTTTATTTTTTATCATAGTGATCATCACTGTCTTTTAAAAGGGGTCTAAAACGTCATACCGAATGGAAACAAAGATTTTTAAAAAATATATAATATTGGAAAGCTCTTTTTAAATTTTGAAATAAATTAACACTTTGAGCACTTTTGATATTGTTACGTGGGACACACAAAAAATTACAGAAAGCATTGAGGATGATGAATAGGAAAAATGATAATAAACTTTGCGCGTAATGAGTCATTTACATATTAAAGTATCATATCGCGGAGCTAATTATCACTACAAGAGAAAAGGCCTCGAGTCCTTGACGGCCCAATTAGGAGCTTTAGAAAGGATTGTATTGGGAACGTGATGTGGACTGTATAGGGTCCTTCTTTAAAGTGGAAGACAAGGACAAGAAATGGAAATAATTGTTGTGTGGTTTTTCACTACAATAAAAGATGTTCAAATGGTTTTACAAGTTTACTGAGTAAAAAACTCGATCAAAGAGCTTAGTTGAACAACTTCATTAGGGTTTAGTTTGGCTATTGAGGCTGGGAGAAATTGCCCCCCACTCGGTGTTTTTGAAGGTCAAAAACAATATAAGGTACATTTAAAAATGGATCAATGTAGTAGTTATAAACATAATCTAGTGATAATTAATCACACCTACTTCTAATATCGATTCCTTCTCCACGAGTAAAGAAGAAATGGTTAATGTATTAAAGTCAATAGAAAAAGGGGGAAAAAACAAAAACATACGAAAAATAAAATTAATGTATAAAGTTAATAAATGAGGGGAACTAAACTTTTTGACAAATAAATAAAAGGGTTTTTGGCACTAATAGTCCCTGAACTTTTTAAAATATGATAGTCTGATCTCTTAAATTAAATAAATTGCCAAATTAGTCCTTAAATTAATGTTTGAGTGAAAATTCAGTCCAATCGCTAAAACTATTAAAGTTTGGATAAAACCACACTACTATTTAAGTCAGAATCCATAGACTCCAGAGTATTTGGTAGAAAAATTTGAAACAAAAGAGACCCAAATTTAATTTTCAAGTGAAAATTAGGGAGACAAAACAAGAAATTGAAATGCTAAGATAACTAAAAAAATATCAAACTTTACAGTTATTTTTTCAGTTTTTATTTCAATTTTATGTTTTCCAACTAAACATATGATATACACATGAGAATTTTGTCTAAAGTTTTGACAGTATTAGTGATTTAGACTAACCTATCAGTTAAATGAAATTTCAAGGACTAACTGTCATTTATTTAATTTAGGGACCATATTTTGAAAAGTTCAGGGACTATTGGTGTCAAAAATCCTAAATAAATATGTCAAACTAAATTGTCACTTAAATAAAAATTCAAAGACTAACTGAGTCATTTATTTAATTTAAGGACCAAATTCTCACATTTTGAAAAGTTCAGGACTATTAGTGTCAAAAATCCTAATAAAAAATCTCAAAAAGTCATTTCTCCAATAGGCCGATTCTAAGATGTCCATTAAAAACAATGTTTACTCAAATGAGAGAACAAAGAGAAATTACGGCTAGTACATGTTTTTGTGTCTTATATTTTACAAATACCCATTTTTAAGGTACATATTTTTATGTATAAAATATGTGTGGTATATAATTTGAAATATATACTGATATTTATATATAACTACATTTTTAAGGTACATATTTTTATGTATAAAATATGTGTGGTATATAATTTGAAATATATACTGATATTTATATATAATTTTAGTTATGTGGAATATATTTCAATTATAAAATATTTGTGGAATCCATTCAAAATAGATCAAACATATTATTAGTTAAAACTTATTCAAATCACCGTATAAAATACTTGTGTATCCATTTATCAAAGGGTTAAATATAGCAATGATCCCTGAAATATACTCATTGTATTACTTTGCCCCCGAATTTTTACATAGTAATTATCCATGAATTATGCAATTATTATAATAATGGTCCTTTTATCACAGACCGTTATTTTTTAACAGAAAATAGTCACGGACAAAGCGTATACTTAGGCATTATTTACTTCTATGAGTCAGAATTTCGTTCTTAGTTATAGTTACTAAACTGTATACTTTGTATATGACTCATTTCTGCCAAAATTTTAATAGTTTGTGAAAAGATAGTCATTGCTGTAATAATTGTATTAGTCTTAGTAGTATATATTATGTAAATAAAAATTCAGAATCTCATTTTTTTAGCATAATTACCAAACTGTATGCTCTGTAATAACTTATTTATGCTAAATATTTAATAGCTTGTTACAAAAGGATCATTATTGCAACAATAACATAAGTTCTGTAATAACTTATTTCTACTAAATATTTAACAGCTTGTTACAAAATGATCATTATTGCAAAAATAACATAATTCATGGACTATTACTGTGTAAGTTGAAAATGCATAGAGCAAAATGATACGTATAATTCATGAACTATTAATATCATTTACCTTTTATCATAAAAGAGGGATATTTATGAAATAAATTCAAAAACAGATATTTGTGTACTTTTACCCAAAACAAATCAAACATATTATTAGTTAAAACTTAATCAAATTGCTGGCTATGGGGTTCGAACCCATGCGCACTTATGTGCAGAAGATCTTAAGTCTTCCCCCTTAACCTCTCGGGCAAACCAGCTAATGTATAGTGTGTTCCCCAGTTTAGATAAAAATACAAAGATAAGTGACATTATTATTCCAGTTTATCGACTGATTTTCACTAGCTTACGAATTGAATCAACTTTAATCTGCGTGGTAAGAGATCGAGATCACATTCTTTCCAAAAAAAAAAACCAGAGAGAGAAAGACATCAAGGTCACATTGCATACACTGGTTAGCCAACCTGGGAAGGTCGAGGCTAATCAAAAGAAAGTAGAATCAGGCCCCATAAATCAGTCTAAAACCCAATACCCTAGCTCTAGCTCCACACTCTGTATAATAGACCTAGAGTTGAAATAGTGTATGAAAACCACTGCAGACACTAACCAACCGGGATTGCAAGGCATTGCAGCCGTCGATTCCTAGACAAGCTCTGAACAAGCTTTAAGAGCCATCATTAATAAATTTTACTACAAGGGATTTAAACCCCATCCGAGTACTCGATATTACCAAATGAACGCCAAGGTAGATTAGAACCTGAAGAACGAGCCTTAATTCATCCACAAACTCAATTGTTATTCGATATCCAAGTCTAGATGTGTAAAAGTTTAAATGATTCTAAACTTTATTTGCAAACCCGAAGTAAAAACTGTTTTTCCTTTTATAAGTTTATCACTCGGGTTGTTCAAGTTGTAATCTGAAGATTGACAGGATATTCTAGGACTGTAAAGGAGGGTCTAAACTTTAAAGCTTCTATTACGGGTTTTCACTATAATTACCACAACAGGGTTAAAGAATGCAGTAGATGACTTTTTTGCTGTGTCACTACAATTAGATTTAAGGTAAAACTCAGTAATTCCTTGTCTTCCTATCAGCGGCAAGAATCTATTGGACATTACACAAGGCAAAATATACTCAAAAAAATCAAATCTAAAACAAATTAGCTAGTCGTATAAACAATCATAACGTTAATCATCGTCTGTAGAAACTTTTTGCTTCTTCCATTTGTAGGCAGCTTCCAAAATCTTGAGATTTGTGGTCTGTGTCTCTTCTGGGAACAGGTAATCTATGTACTCCTCATACCTGCCAATTCAGGAATGTTAAAATATACACAAAAGGAAAAATATACAGAGTGCCAATTCAGGATTTGTTAAAACATACACGAAATGAAAAACATATAGAAAGAAACACCCAATGTTTTGAAATACGATGGCCAAAATTTGAAAAGAAAAAGAAAATCTTGTCTGAACTGCAAGCTATGTAGGCCTATTTAAACCAGAAAAATAGAAAGGAATGACTAAAAGTAAGTTGGTCACATACCCAGCAGGACCATCCTCGGTCATTATTTGCTTCCTCTTTTTGAGTTTCTTGGGCAGCTTAGACTGGACGATGCTAACATCACCAAGTTCCCCAAAACCAGCCTCCATTTTCAACCACTCCTCTAATAGCATAGCTCTTTCTTCCTTCAACTCAGGTGCTGCTGTTCTAAAGTAATTAACGGCCTTCTCGAAAACCCCTGATACACACAAATAAAAAGCAAAATATAACAGTGAGACTCGTTTGATGGCTACGAGATGCAAAAGTAAACTCACTCTAGAATAGCAACAATAACTACAATACTAAAATATTGTCAGGAGAGGGAACTGCTTACTTCTTGAACACTGTAGGCATTGTTTCTTCTTTTCATGAAGATAATCTTCTGTCAAATCTGAATTTTCATTGCTGTCTTCCATGGCAGATGCCTCAAACTGAGCATAACTGATCCACACCTTCAGATGCTTTGTCCTGTCTAATAGTCTTTCATAAAGTTCTCTGGTTCTTTCGAATTCATGCTCTGATATTTCAAATTCGATGTATGCCTAATATCACACGAAAAAACAAAGTATAGGTAAGAAATAAAAATGTCAATGAATAATCTCAAAACTTTCTTAATTAAAACGAAGTCATGCTATATTGCAGAAGAAAGAAATTCTAGCATCATATAGACAAAATGGAGACCGCTAGAATGTAAACAAATTAAGACAACAAGAGAAGAACACTGTGTCCCACAAAATACAGGGGACTGCTAGAATGCAACAAAATTAAGAAAAGAACAGAAGACCATCCTGTCCCAGTGTATATATTGTTAAAGAGAGGTGAAAAACAAAAATAAATAGAAAAGAACTGAGAGCATCAAATGGTAGGCGCCTGCACATGGAGCCTTTCCTACAATTTCTTCCAACTCAAATTAAAAGCCCAAACTGCAGAGAACCAGTGCAATTGACTAATACTGTTTATAACAGGTAATTTAGGGAGACTAAAAGCAAAGTGGACTAAATGTAAGTAATATAGGAATTGTACATAAGCTTTTGATTAAAGTTAAAAGAGGATATAGTGCAATGCAAGTACCTTCCACAATTCTTCTGGCATGTCTAGTGCTGGTTGAGCAATTGCAAGTTCAAATATGCCTCTTGCTCGTTCTATCTCATACAAAGATTTCTCTAATTCAGCATACTTGATCCATGCATAGCAATTCTCAGGAGCCCACTCTATATATTTTTCGTATAACTTTCTAACACGATCTATGTTTCCAAGCTGCAGTTCAATCTCAATATACTTTTTAAATATCTGTAAGTTAAGGGGAAAAAAAAGGATTTTCTTAAACATCTGTTAGTGAAAAACAACGAATATCGTTAAAAGATTTAGAACAAAACTTCGATATGAACATGGGCATAATCTTTCTTAGCAAAGAAAAAAAAGTAGTCATTCATTACCTTATCTTTTGGAGCCTTTCCAATTGCATTACCCAGGATCAGCCGCGCACCTTTGAGATTGAGTTGTCGAATCTCAAATTGGGCAGCAAGAAGCCATATCTTTGCAAATGAGAACTTCTTATGAGGAATCAACTTAAGACACTCCCTGCAAATTGATAAAAATTCAAACATGAAGACTGAACAAATTTCCTTAAAGTAGAGACAAACCAATTCCTATAAAACTAAGAGAATATTACCCGGGGATAAACCAAAAGACTACGAATAATTGTCAAGTGCATTCAGATTATCAATATCCAAAGAAAAAACCAAACTCACCTATACACTTCTCTTGTTCTTTCTACATCATCAGCCTCAAGCTCCTCGTATAAAGCATAATTAATCCTATAAATTAACGCATCAACAAACAACAAAATCAGCAACCCCATCTCCGCAAAACACGCAAATATGAATCTTAAACGAAATTTCAACCAAAAAAAAAAAGAAAAAAGAAAAAAAGCACTTACCATAAGTAAATGTATCGTTGCCAATACCGTTTCTCCTCGGCCGGAGGAACATTGGCTATGGCTCTCTCATAAACTTCTCTGACCCTATCCTTGTTACCAACACTCTCTTCCAGTCTAATGTAATCAAACCAAGAGTCATAATTCAGAGGATTCTTCCTCACCTCGTCCTCGTACTGAAACCTCCTCTTCCCAACAATGGCATCCTCAATCCCTTCCCTATCCCCGTACTGCTTCTCGAAGGCCAAAAACTTCTTGTAGAGATCCTCAGCCCGCCCTTTCGGGATATGATCAAGCGCAAACTTGTAAATGCACCTCGCCCGCTCCGTCTCCTTGCACCGCTCCTCGAACTCCGCAAACGCCACGAACAAGTCCTCCGCCTCCTCGTCATCCGCCAGAATCTCCACAGCCCTCTCGTACACATTCCTCGCCCTCCCAACCTCACCATTCTTCATCTCGAACTTGGCGAACCGAATCCACGCCCCGACTTTCGGGTGACACCGCACGAACCGCTCGAATATCGCCCTGGCCCGCTCGACCTCGTTGTAGCGGAGCTCGAATTTGATGTAGGAAAGCCAGCCCTGCTGGTCGGGCATCCAGTTCATCCACCTCTCGAAGATCTGCCTGGCGCCCGCCACGTTCCCCAGCACCTCCTCCATGTGAATGTACTTGTACCACAGCTGGTCGACCCTCGGCAGGAGCGAGACCGCCCGGTCCCAGACGTTCCGGGCGTGGTTGATGAACTTGTTCCGCATCTCGACCTCGGCGTACTTGAGCCAGAGCGTGTGGTTCTTGTAGTCGACCTCCAGGGCCCGCTCCCAGACGGAGCGGGCCCGGTTGAAGTCCTTCTGGGACTCCTCCCACTGCGCGTACTTGACCCAGACGCTGGTGTTCCACCTGACGCGGCGGATTAGGTCCTCGAACTCCTTCCGCTTGCGGAGGCGGTAGTCGGCGAGCTCGGTGGAGTCGGTGATCTTCTGCTTGGGGGGGCGAATCTCGGCCTCCTGGCGCTCCCTGGCCTCGCGGAGGATTTGCTCCGCGGTGATTTGGACTGGGGCGGGGGTCTTGTTCTTGACCCGGGTCGGGCGCGGGAGCTTGACCTCCGTGTCCTTTCGGGTGAGGTACCCGAGTGAAGGGTCCGGATCTTTGCCTGACGCCATAGCTGAGCCTCTGAGAGAGAGAGAGAGATAGAAGGAAGGTTTCAAAGGCTAAAAGAAAATAGTGAACTGACGGAATAAGGGTTTTGATTTTGGGAGCGTTCTCTCTTTTAGGCTATGTTTGGTAGAGAGGAAAGAAAGTAGCAAGGAAGGAAAAATTAGGAGGGAAATAAAATGTGTAGGATGGAAATGAAAGTGTCTTTCCTCAATTGTTGTTTGGTATGTAGGAAGGAAAGAAAATTAGAATATTTTAAAATAATTATTTTACCCTTTTTATTAAAATTTTAAAAGTAGTATACAAAGTTAATTTGGTAAATTTACTTTAAAGCATTTGTAAAAAAACTTTTCTTCTCCTTTTTCTCTCCATTTTTAGGAGGAAAATATTGGAGTGGGTCCCACCATATTTTTCCCTCCTCTTTTCTCTTCCATTTTCTCTTCCCTTCCCTTTTCCCTCTTACCAAACAACCCAAAATTTTTTTTCCCTCCACTTTTTCCTCAAAACTTTTCCTTCCTCTTCCTTTTCCTTCCTACCAAACATAGTTGTAATCGCAGGCGGTGACCAGGGGTGAGGATATATGAAAATGGGGGATTACAAGACTTACTTTGCACCTTACCACACTTTATGTTACCCGTGTAAAAGCTTAAAAAAATAGAGTGAAGTTTCAGTGATACGCAATTTAAATCGATTGGACTATACAAAATAGGATAGGATAACGTCTGAGGTACCAATTTTTTTATTAAAATTCTAATACCAACACATGTGGCATATAATTTATTACTATTTAATTAGTGATAATATTTATTCTATTTATGATAAGTATTAACACACCAATTAGATGGTAGTAACTTATATACCACAAGTGTGGGTACAAAAAATTTGGTACAAAAGTTAAAACATGTAGTGTTATCCATACAAAAGAATATTATAAGATTAAGAATTTCTGAAAATTAATACTATAGATTGACTTTTTAATAATTTAACAAGTAAAAAATAATGATACCATCAAAATTAAAGAGAATAATAAATACTAATATAGTTTTAACGAAGAATGTTATTATATTTTTGTCTCTAAAAATGGTCAAAAAATTAGTGCAAAGTATCAATTTTCGCAAATTTATAATCTCATGGTATTATTTTGTCACAAACTGTTAAATATTTAACAGAAATAAGTTATTACAAAGCACACGGTTTGGTAACTATAGTAAATAATGAGATTCTGAATTTTTAACTTATACAATAGACTACAAATATTTATGCAATTATTTTAGCAATAACCATTTTTCCTCCTAAACTATTAAAATTTTAACAGAAATGAGCCTTGTGTAAAGTACATAGTTTAGTAATTATGGCTAAAAACGAGATTTTGACTCATATAGCTAAATAATGTCAAATTATACGTTTTGTACATGACTATTTTCTATTATAAAATACTAACAAGTTGCAATAAAAATGCTATTATTGTAACAATTGCATAATTCATGGGCCATTGATTTATTTAATCCAAGTTTTTTTTTTCTCTCTTTTTCAGAGAAATTAATACTAATTCTTTTTTTTCACTTAACATTAATTCAAATCCCAAAGATTTTCTCCTTTAACTTAATTACATTAATAACCCCCTAAATTATATATGTTATACCATTTTGGTGTCTGAATTTTCAACTTATACAGTAAATTATCCTAAATTATGCAATTACTATAACAATAGTTTTTTTATGACAAACTGTTTTAACCCACAAAAAGAAAGTTGATGCACAAAGTATATTATTAGAATTTGTTTTGTTTTAAGAGAAGAAGTCTTATTCTTTGACATAACTATCAAACTGTGTACTTTGCATATATGATTCATTTCCTTTAAAAATTATTAGTTTTTGACAAAAAGGATAAATATTGTAACAATTGTATGATTCTTTGTAGTCCATTGTGTAAGTTAAAAATTCAGAGTTTCGTTCTCGACTATAGTTATTATGTGCTAAATAACTCAATTCCGTTAAAGATTTAACAATTTATGATAAAATGATCATTGCTATCACAATTGCATAATTCAGAGTAATTCACCGTATAAATTGAAAGTTCACGAGCCAAAATAGTACAAAATATATAATTTAGGAGCCATCAATATAATTAACCCCTTAAACTCGTTTAGTATTCATAAATGCTACTTTTGTTTTTTTATTTATTTATTTTCCTTTTCTTTAGATTGCTTGTAAATAAATATGCAAATGTAGTTGTTCGGCCTAATTCATCTTTTTTTTTTTTACGATCCTACAATGGGGAAGAAAAGGACATCGGTATGACTTATTTAGGCCAAAATGTTTTTTTATGTAACTTTTTTAAATGATATTTTTAGGAGTACTAAAAATAATTTTACTTGTAGTTAGGAGTATTTTTTTACCATTATTTATGACATTTTTAAGAGTTTTTTCATAGTCCAAAAAATTTTTAATTACAAGTCAAAAAGTTTTTACATTCCCCAAAATATAGGCTTTTTTCAAATTTTTGTACGGTTTTTATTAGAAAAATATCACTTTTTAAAAAAAATTTAAAAAATATCAATTTTAAAATGGTTACTGCTTACCAGAATCTGAAAACTGGTTACCAATTATATACTAGTTATAAATACCTTTAGTTACTATCACAAGTTTCTAGAAACTAGTTACTATTTTAAAAAATGGTATTTTTCTAAATAGTTTTTTAAAAACAGTACACCTTAAAAAAAAAGCTAACCACTGTATTTTTCAAAATTTTTTTCAAAAAATACCATATAATGTCTAATTTTTTACTTGTTTAAAGGTCAAGATGAGCCAGTCTGTATATTATGTGAGTTGTGTTGGGCTGACGAGGGGACTATAATATGCAAGTCCAACCTATATTGCATGATAGATGTGAGCTGAAACGGGTCTCTTGGGTCAAGACAAGTTGACTTGATACGAAATGAGATCCGCTGTCTTATTTATCTACTTTTCTATCCACCCACTAGTTTTTTTGCCAAAGTAATCTATTTATTTCCAAGATAACATCCCTTTTTAACGGAAAAATTGGCCATCTATGATCTAAATTTGGAAAAAAAAAAAAAAAAACTCAAATGAAAAGGCACGATTATTAAATTGGTCTTCCTCTTAGAAACTTTTTTTTTTAACAATACGAAATGAAGCCCTCATTCCTAATCGTCTCTATTATAAAGACTAGAGAATGCTATCATTGTCGCAACTCTCTGCAACATTCTGCACGGTGCCGTGACAACTCCCAAAATTTTCTCATCGATCGTCCTTTTTCTATCAGCTATAAATCACTAAGTTTTTTTTTTAATTGTGTTGGGGTAGACATTCTTGATCTTGAAAGACGAGAGTAGAAATCAGTAAAACAAACAGAAATTTAAAGAGAGACCAAAGAGTGTATTAGAGAGGACCAAGTGTGTATTCATTTGTTTTTCAGTTTTTCTTTTTAATATAATAAAATGGGTTATACGACTTAGAAAATTGAAAAACCCAGGAGAAGATCTTGATTTTGGGATTGAGAAGTGCCTATAAAGAAAATGTTGAAAATTTAACTATTTAAAAAGCAAATCAGTGGCGTTTCTCTCTTTCATTCCTTTTTTTTTTTTTTAAGAAAGAAGCATTAAATGAATAAATTGAGGCTTCATTCCGTTAGTGGAGATGAAATAAAGAGGCATCAATTTTAAATAATCTGTCTTATTCTTATTAGCCAGACAGAAAAATGGACAGAGAAAGCGGATAGAGGATCCGACTTGCTTGTTTGACTTAACATTACTTGCATCGCTACTCGAATTAGGGCTGGCAATTTTCTACACGATACGACGATACGACTCGAAAACGACGCGAAATAAACTGGTTTGGGTGACCCATTTAATTTTTGTGTCAATTTCGGGTTGACACGTGTAACACGTATAATAAACGGATGGGTTTCGGATCAACCCGCTTAACTCGAAAATGACCCGTGTAACCCGTTTAATTAAACATGTCGTTTTCATGTCGTGTCAATACGACACATTTATTAATAGTTTAATATATTAAACGTGATTTTGATTAATTCTAAGCATATTTATAGGAGTAAAATTAAATTAAGTAGTGCATAATCGTATTAAATTAGAATAATCATGTCAATTTTGAATAATCGTGTCAAACGGGTCGTAATATGACACATGACACGTTTATTAAACGGGTTACACATGTCGTGTCGTGTTACACGTATATTAATCGTGTCGTGTTCGGATTTAAATTTTTGACACGCTTATTAATCGTGTCGTGTTCAGATTAGGTGTTATCGTGTCGTGTTGTAATCGTGTCAACCCGAACCCAACACGATAACACGAATTGCCAGCCCCAACTCGAATATCTCATATGACTTGACACTACTTGCATCTAGTATTGCATTATTTAAAAACTTATTAAGTTGGTTCATAAAAATCAAATCAAGCAAACTGAATGACATTTACATATAGTTTTTGAAAACAAATTCATCTTTATATGCCATTAATAAATGATTGGTTAGAGTTTTGGCCTATAATAAATATATTTATAAGTGCTTTTATTTTCCCTTTTTTACTCTCAACACGTAATACTTCATAGTTTAACTATATTATCATATACAGCCAGACTATGAAGTATTATTCTTTCTTAAACTATATCTTTAGTTTTATAAAAATAAAAAGGTGGGCAAATTTGAACTTTCCAAAACTTTTAAACAAAAGCAACTGTATGACATTTCTTGCTGAAAGTGTCTTTACAAAATTTATAATTAAAAGAGGTTTTCATCAATCTATTTTGTCATAAGTAGTAGTATTTACGTCACACCCAAAATATTATAATACAAAAATGTCGCTCACAGGTCAAGCTCGTCCACGTCTATATGATCATAGCGATAAAAGGCAAGCCAAACAACCAGCTAGTCAACATCAAAATGTGCCTCTTCATCTGCATCATAAGACTAAAATGAGCTAAAGCTTAGTAAGTAAAAACTATGCATACTTATGTATGCTTTAAAATCTCATCAAATTCCCATTGTATACTTTTCTTTCTTAAATATTTGAGTCCATGTATTTCTTTTAAAAAATATTCATAGTTGGGCCCCTTAGGACATTATAGGGAAACTTTGGCCAAGAGTAAAAATAAAGTACGACCGTCGTGTGAGATTTTTTGAAAACTCCTTCTCCCAGCAAAGGAGAATCTCACACCGTGCTAATATTGTCCTGCTTCAACGAGACACATCATAAGATCCGCATATCCCACTTCAACGGAAGAGTCTGTATCAACAGAGTTATTAACCCAGCTTTGACAAACTAGCAATTGTAATTAAAACTTATCTTATAAAATTAATATAATAATACTCATTTTCAAATATTCTGTAATGAAATTCTTAATTTATATGCTAGACGTACACATGCCATTTCATAACTTTCAAGAATAAATAAGTTTAACATAATGACATCTTCTATGTAGTTCTTGTGACACAGTTGTAAGTCTTTACTTTCATTGTGTCCTGAATAAAAATTGATAGTGGAAATGGTCAATATCCTCTACAGATTAGTGTGCTAATCACCTATCATAAATTACTATTATTCAAGATGCATATTTTGCTAAAAGAATGCATCAAGATACTTGAACAAAACCGAAATCAAAACTTTCACCAAATTAAGAAACTTGTTCATAAAATGATCCGAAACCATACAAATCACTTGAGATACTTAGTAGCTAATAACTAGTATTAAAAACTGTTTAAAAGTATCAAAATATGAATTCTAGTTCATTAGTATAAAAATAATCCAAAATGACATATAATTTTATAAAAGCTAGTCCATTTGCCTCTAGATGATGCCATTTGATTTAAAAATATTTGGACAGTAACTCTCCTATTTTAGGACATTCTCACATAATTAAAATTATGGTTTTAAACCTGTATTAATATTTTACAAGCCAATTTCCACATATACACCTCAAAGAGAATTTCTTAGAATGACATAAGCACACTTGAACTCATTTTCAGTTTAAACAAAATTTAAAATAATTTGTGCACTTGTCTATGGCTACAAATAGAAACTAATTAATGGAATATATAACAGGATCCATGATATATACACTGCAAGTTGAGAAAATCAGATTACAAGTATATAAAACTTAATCCACCCATTAAAACACTTGAATCCATAACTAGCAAATTTGGAGCTCTAGGTATAAATTTAATTTTCCACTTAAATTCTATACTTCCAATAACAAATTAGGATTCCTAGGACCTTTATTTCTCAAATAAGAATTGTGGCTTAAGAGCTGCAATAGGAGAAATTAATTACAAATTTAAAATACTACATAAACCTCACCTTGACTAGTTTGAGCTTTTGCTGAAGATCTTGCCTTCTACCTCCACCAAACTAATTCCCAAGGCTTAGAAATAGATTTTAGGACTCCAGAGGGTCTGAAAGAACCATTATTTAAGTGGCAGCAAATAGAGAAATTAGAAAACAAAACCTAGGAAGAAGAACTAATAGAATTATCGTGACTAGTTTGAACCTATCTTACTTTTTAGAGCTCCAACTTAAATTCTACCACTTGGAAACTCTTGAATATGGCTAAAAAAAATTGAGAGAAGTCTAGAAAGGAGTTAGAGAGTTTCACGTCGTTGCTGAAGAGAAAGGAGAAGAAAATTACCAGATTTGGTCTAAAAGTGATACTTAATGACTAAGAAATAGCATAACTTAAATTTTGATGGGTATGTTTGGTATTTTACATCATTACTTTCCATGTGTCAAGCTTTAGAATATCCTTAGCTTACTCACTACGTTGATGGTTATTCCCATACACCCAAGTATAGACAAAGTTAGTGAATCCTAGCTTAGAAAGTGAAAATTAGTCATACTTTGACTTATGATCCCATGTGACAAGTCTTATTATAATCTGGTAGAATCTAGTCCCATAACCAATTATTGAACATGAAAATAAGTCAATTAGACTTCAATTAATAATACAAACATAATATTAACACTCAATTGTTAGTATGCACAAAAATAACATTACACGATTAAGTTGAATCTAAGCTAGTTTAGTGCAATAAACATAAATCAATGCCATGAATGCTACCTCGTGCTTACCTAAAACTGACAAAGAAAATGCTATAAATGAGTCATAAATAATGAATTAAAGCTATTTGATATATTAAGCATGCAGTGAATTTGGCTCTGAAAAGCGTGAAAATACATTTTTATCGAAAAACTACCATTTGACCAAGTTATCAATAAACATTATTTTAATCTATATGCACATAGTATTGCATTCATAAATATATTATTTGTTCTTTTAGCATACCAAGCTCTCTCTCTCTCTCTAAGAGTTTTGAACTTTTACACTGCATCGGGACACTTCAACAATCACTAGTATAATAATATATGTGTAAAAGTACATAACATAAAGAATGACCATGTTACTATGAAATTGGTATTAATGACTTCTAGATGCCTAATATGCATTAGAAACATATTTAATATTGGCTTACTATGCATGCGAGAATCTTGGACACCATACAACATCAAGCTTTACTCTCTTGTGCATGTCATTAAATGATTAGTGCAAAAAATTAAGACCAAAATGGCTAAAACTGAAGTGATGCTAAGACTTGGATTTATTTTGCCAATTTTAGGGGGCCACAAAAGGCTTAAGCCCATTGTTAAACCAAATTAAACTAAACCAATCATAGATAATTTAGATTAATCTCTCAAATAGTTTGAATTGAATTAGAAACCCAACTCGGATGGATTAAATGAATCCCATATTTATAACACCATGTTACCACTTTTTTAAGACCTAAATGACTACTTTACCCTTATTGAAATAGGCATGTTTTCTCCTCTTATCTTCTTTATTCGCTTCTCTCATAGATCCCCTCCCCCCCCTCTCTCTCTCTCTTTCTCTATTCGTTCTCAAACACATAACACACTTCTCTCTCTCTCGCTCTCTCTCTCTCTCTCTCTTTTCGTTCTCAAACACATAACATATTTTCTCTTCTCTTTTCCATTCGCGTCTCTCAGCAACTGATGACGACCTAGGGTGGTGGTGGTTGAATCAGCAGCATATTGTTATTGTTGTTGTTAGACCGAGTTTGAGAGAGTGGCAACGATGGTTTTGTATGACGAATAGGGTGATGAGAGTTAGAGGAAGGAGTGAATGTGATGTTAGGGCTTTTGGAGTTTAGGATTTTGGGGGATTTTGAATTCGATGAAGGGAATAAAAAGTTGGGGGAAGGTAGTTTTGTGTGGTCTTTCTTCCTTCCAAAAATGGTAGAATCTAATGACGATATTAAGTTTAATTCAATACTTAAAGTGATAATTGCCTACTTAACCCTAACATCCCTACACTTATTGACTATTTGTTGATTTAGATTAAAAAGAATTGTAAAAATAGGTAATTTGGTTCGAGTGAACATCCCTACACTTGTTGACAAATTTTATCGATAGGATATAATCTAACATTGGACGACAAAGAGTTTTTTTTCTCTAACTCAGGAGGGCTTTAGGTTAAAAGAACAACTTTTTCCCCTCTTTACATATTAAACAGTTATAGCAAAAAAAAATATTATCACTTTATTCTACATATTTTTTTCTCTCTCCTATCTTTTCCTACTCTCGTATTTTCTCTTTCCCATTTTTGCCTCTTCGTTTGCTTATTAATATTTAACTAGTCGTTATGCTACATTTTGCGCAAATTAATATTAATATTACATACATTAAATTTAATTTATAGTTAAATTCAATATATTATAACATTAAAGAACGTATTTATCTCTACATTTATTTTGATAAGATGAATGTAACACAACTATTTATTCAATGAACTAAATTTAATATAAGGTATCATTAATATTAAATTAAATATATATAACATTAAAGAATGTATTTATCTCTATATTTATTTTGATAAGACGAATGTAGCGCAACTATTTGTTCGATGAACTAAATTAATATAAAGTATCATTAATATTAAATTAAATATAATATTATATAATATATGTATATATTACAACGAATCATATCATGAAAAAAATAATAATAAGATCAATCATATTATGAAAAAATAAAAATTAAATTATAAATTTTCTAAAAATTTTAAAAATAAATACTGATCAAATAAATTATCACAATTTAATTTTCACCTTCTTTTACACAAAATCGCAAAGTTTTACTCACTCCAATTCTCCTTTCGGAATCGTCTGGCGGGACTAAATTGGGGGCACAGATAAAACTAATTAAAGTTAAGGAGAGGGCTACAGTAGGGGCGCCCCTACGTAGGGCCACCCCTTATACACCGTTGGATGGGAATCTGTGGGGAATAACGGGAATCTGTGGGGAATCTATTTATACACAGATTCCCATCCAACGGTGTATAGACAGGGCCCGACGTAGGGACGCCCTACTGTAGACGCCCCGTTAGTTAAACATTAATAAGACTTATTAAAAAAATAATATTATTTATTTTCTTTTCTCTCTCCCTATTTTTTTCCCCCTAGAAAAAGGACAAATGGGGGACTTCTTCAGGTGCTTTCTGAAGGGGATTGAAAAGACGCACAACAGGCTACGAGTGTGAGTCCCCTCAGCCTTTCTCCTTCTCTATCCTGCGTTTTCGACTCCGTTTCTTCTTCGGATTTTTAGCTGTGAGAATGAAAATGGAGGTGGAATCCCCACCTGGGTTCGGTCTGTATAGCGATGAAGAAGCCGATTCCGAGAAACGGAGCATTCCGGAGCTGATTTCGGACCTCCGGACGGCGTTTCGGATGGTCGATTTCGACCGAGTCGAAGAGATTCTGGTCACCAGGGAGGAGAAGCTCAAGAGGAAGATAACAAAAATGGAGGCAAGTCTGAACTTTGAGCAGTGTGAGAAGCTCCAAGCTGAGCTTGAGCTTGAGAAGTTGAAGGCTGAGAGTGCCCAGAAGAGGATTTTGAGAGAGAACTTCGAGGCAATGCAAGAGAGGGTGAGAATGGCGGAGGAGAGAGAGAGACTGGTTGATGAGAGAGCCAAAGAGGCTGATCAGAGAGCTAAAAGCGCCCAAGAGAGGCTTGAGAGGCTGTTGAGGGAAGTGAAGAAGGAGGAGGGTGATAAGGTGAATGAGATTGTTGAGATTAGGGAGAAGAACAGGGAATTGGAGTCGGCGAAGATGAGAGCCGAGGGCGATATCGAGGTCTGGAAGCGGAAATTTGAGGAAATGGAGATAAGGGTCTTACGGTTAGAGGCCGAAACTGTTGAGATTTTGAAGATGGAGACTTTGGTTTCTGGTGAAATGGCCATGGACTCCTCTGGTTCTAACAAGGCCAATGAGGAGAAGGGTGCTTGTGAAAGTGGCGGATTCGCGGTCGACTTAGGGTCTCCGAGTAAAGGTATCTGGGGTTTAAATGATCAGCTCTTTAGTTGCATTGTTGCTACTTGCTTGCCACTTACTTATTAAACATGTTTATCCAAAGCTAAATATATGGATTTTGTGACATGTTTGTATGTGTATTTAAGTAATAGAAATATGCTTATCCAATGTAAGTAATAATAAGTATTGGATCGTATGAGAAAGGTTAAACCTTAATGTGGGCCTCCTGATAATTGCTGGATTAGTTGGGTTTGCTTAATGTGAAGGACTAATATATATTCAGTACCGTTTCTTCTATGCTGCATTCACCAAATTACTTGATTAATAACTTAAGGTTTGGAATTTTTGCGAGAAATGATTAGCTGTATGGGGGGATATGTTGTTGGTCCTTTATTTTTCAAAGGAATTGCATTTTTACTCGTTTAAAAAGAATTGCTTCTTTTCTTGGTGGTTTTGGTGACTTAATAATTTTGGACTCAATACATTTGAGATTTCTAGAAGCTGAGTTGAATAGTACCGTAATTAGTTGTATAGGAACTTTTTTAAATCTCATTACTAAGAGCCTAAGAACATATGTAATTCGCATCCATCCCTTTTTGGCAGTGGATTGGTAGGCCAATGATTTTGATAACATTTTTGGACAATCAATTTAGAATGCTGGCTGTTACTCTAGCTCATCTTATTTTAGTTTGACTGGGTAAATATCTAAAATTAAGATTGTTGCTAATTGCTAATGTCATCTATGATTAGGAGTAGATGGTAGTCAGTGGTGGTTTTGTATTGCTCTTTTTATGTTCAAGAAAAAGGCATCACTGGCTGATCCTTGCCACTATTCATATTGAGTTAGACTGGGTTTTTACTGTCTTCTGTAGATAAGGTATATATGGTGGGCCATTAGTACTTAATTAAAGCATTATTGTGGTCAAACTTGTCAAGGACAGTTGCTATTTTCTTCTTCTTGCTTGGTTATTTTAGTTCCTTTCCTGTACTGTTTCTTCTTCTTTTACTATGATGAGCTTTGTGCTCTGACTTGGCATAGGTGTTTATTTATTTTTTGTATGTTAGAAGAGTAAAATAGTACTTCTTACTTTTATTAGGAGGATCCATGATATATACTTTCAGTTTCATATCCATTTGATATTTTTTAAATAAATCCATTGTTCATATGTTAGATTCTGAAACTGATCACTATGTTTCAGCTTGCTTTTATATAAAAGAAAATAATGTTGATTTGATGTGCTTACCATCTACTTGTGGCATATACTTCGTGCGTAAAAGATCAAGTTGGGGTGGCAACAAGGTTACAACTGATTGATCTGACATCCAATACTTAAGTTGGGATTGGAATTCTAACGAATACAATTAATTAGCCATTGCATAAATATGTGGCAACTGAGATATTCATTTTTTGAAATTTTAAGAGACAGGTCTAGTATAGTTGTGTAGATATGCAGAAGTAAGATTTAGTGATTTACCTCCATTTTTTTTTTTTTTTTTTGGGTAACACCTAACTTCATTGTTTGATGCAGGTAACTGTAAATCTGCATCTGAGCAAGCTATTGTGATCATTGACAGTGATGATGACAGTGCTCCAGGAAGCACCATTCATGGAAAAGAAATCTCACGGAAACTTTCAAATAACAAGCCAATTGATCTGACTGGTTTGGAAATTAGGCCCAGAGTGCTCAAACGAAAACGAGCTTTGTTTCCAAATGAAAATGAGAACGAGAGTAAGTCTAATGGTTCTCCTGTCACTACAAATGATGCTGAGAAACAAAACGTGGTCTTGGTTCAATGCGAAGAAAAGACAGCGGAAGAAAGAAGCTCTCCAAGTTTTATTAAGAAGCTAACGGGGTGTGTGATCGATGATCCCGATCTTGAGGTTAGTTCCTGTTCTTCTGACAGCGATAGCGACATTAACATCGACGAGATCATCTTGTAACCGAAGATCAAATGAACTCGTATACGTAACCGCAGATGACTAGCTATTTTGCAAACCACTTTGGTCTTATCAGACCATATCCTTTTTGATATCCAAAACTTGTTCTGGGCAATCAAGAGGATAGTAGATAATAGAAGTTTGAACTCTGCTATTCTGAGGTTTTGTTGCTGGTGTTGCTTGCTATAGGTAGTTAGGATGCATTAGATAGATACAAAATAATGCCCAAAAGTTGTATAATTATGCTAGTTCGTTAACCTACTATATACCAGGAGTCAAAAGCCTCTTCTATTCTCACTAGTCAATGTTGATATGGTTCTTTTTTTATTTCCCTTTGTACAAAACTAGCTGATAGACTGTTCTATAACACTATTATGACCATGAAATTACTTGTTTACTTTGATCACATTTTTTGTCCAAGGTACATTGTCAAAAGCCAATTATATGCAAGTTCTTTTTCTTTTTTTTTTTTATTATTTTATGGGGAGGGCGCCTGAACATTATGTATTTTGTCCTGCCATTTGAATTGGGAGCTGGGATTTTATCTTTCTTCTCTTTTTGAAAAATATTTGAGATCTAGATTGGGATTAGGCTAAAGAAACCCAATACGTATTACTAGGATACATAGCTCAATTTGGGTTGGACCTGGGAGCAAAAGAGCCCATGGAAATGGACCTGTCTTTTAGTAATTTGGACTATAATGACTTTTATAGGGATATTTTAAAAAATGACTTTTTTTAAGTATTTGTACACAGTTGTGGGATGGGGTATACAATTTGTAACCGTAAAATTATGAGTTTTTTAGGACTAAATTATGTTCACATATGAGTTTTTCAGGACTACTATGTTTGGTAGAGAGGATATTCGGAGTGAAGGATTTTCGGAGGGATGGAAAGGGGTAGAGGGAGAGGGATAAAGGAGAGTTGCAATCTACTATTTAGTAGGAGAAATGGAGGGAGGAGGGATGGAAAGGGGTAGAGGGAGAGGGATAAAGGAGAGTTGCAATCTACTATTTAGTAGGAGAAATGGAGGGAGGAGGGATCCCTCCGAGCCCACCAAGACTAATTTAGAAGGATTGGAGAACAATGAAAGGAAAAAAAGGTATGAATAGACAAATTTATCTTCCAAAGCTATTAATTTTTTGAAAAGTTAAAATTATTAATATAGTAACCATGCCGTTTCTTAAAATCGCAGGAAAAGTCTCCTGATGTTGGATATGTGTGCTTAAGGCATGCTACCAACTGATCCAACGCGGGTTTCTAACACTTATACCCACAAAAACCCAAAAAAGTTACAAATATACAGAAGAAGTCAGACTTTTTTCTAATTTTTGTACGATTTTTATTAGGAAAATATCACTTTTTGAATAATATTTAGAAAAATATCATTTTTAAAATAATTACTTGTTACCGGTTCCAAGAAACTGGTTACTAGTTACTATTTACTAGTTATATACTAGTTATAAATATTTTTAGTCACTAGTTACCAGTTTCTAGAAATTAGTTATCAAAAACTAGTTACTATTTTAAAAAATAGTATTTTTCTAAATATTTTTTAAAAAATGGTATTTTTCTAATAAAAACCTACCACACCTTAAAAAATACAAAACCACCATATTTTTCAAATTCTTTTTCAGAAACACCATATTTTGTGTAATTTTCCCATCCAGGGCCACCAGACCAACTGATCGAATGCCACCAAATGCCACAAAAGAAAAGTAATTAAGAAAAGGGAAAATTGCGGCAAAAATACCAATTTTTAGTCAAAATTTACACTTTAATACCCAATCTTTTTTTTTCTGACGGCAATAATACTTTCCGTCTAAATTTTGTAGCAACCTTCACATTTTTCCGTTAAGTGCTACATAATTGTACACATATCGACATTTAGGTTTTTAGACCATTTAAAGTCGTTTAAAAATTATTGAAAATAATTAAAAAGATAAAAAAAATTATAAAAAAATTAGAAAATGAAAAATAAATTCAAAAAAAAGAAATAAGTTTAAAAAATTCAAATAAATTCAAAAAAAAAGAAATAAATTGAAAAAAAGAAATGAGTTTTAAAAAATAAACGAAAAATAGAATATATAGATGATAATATATATATTTATATATAGAATTAAGAAAATCGTTATTTATTATAGAATTCAAAGAAATTCCTTATTTCCTTTTATTTTTTGGGGGTTAACAACAACATTAGCAACTCGTGGGAAAAGAAAATATGTATAGGTTTATTGAGTTGTGTCTTGAACAGGTGAGGATATCATTGGGGAATATAAACAGTGTGAACCTAGTGACGATGAGAGAAAATATATCAGAGTAGGACATTCAGATTGTGACCTCAGATGGGCACGAGTACTGGTTTATGGGATTTGTTAATTTCGAAAATGTAACCCACCACCTTTTGAACACTGTATCAGATTTCAAAGCTAGAAATAATGCGGTCTAGACTGTTGCTCCTTCAAACTCCAATATATATATATAGCTGGATTTGATGTCTAGATGTATCTATGTATTAGTATATATACCATTAACACTAAAATTTAGAAGTTAGCTGAGTTCACTAGTCCGATCCGAAACGAGTTCACGATGCTAGATCTAGGCCCGTTCTCAGGAAAGAGCTTCGACTCAAAGAAATGGGTCAACTCGCCGCGCTAGATCTGGTCGACGATTACTTGGTCGATCAGGAGATGAAGATCCAAATTGTATCGGAAGAGATCTCAGCCTCGCTCGAGGAGCAGAGCGCCGCTTCCCTCCTGCGCGTGCCACGCGCCATCCGAGATGTGATCCAGCTCTGCGACGATGCCGTCTCTCTCCGCTGCTATTGAATATGTCTCTCACTTTAAAGTTTTTGGGACTGTGTTGATGGAATTGTTAGGAACTGGATTTTGATTAATGGGTTGATTTTGGAAAAGGATTGAGAAAGAGAGAGACGAGAAGGAGAAGAGGAATTTTTTTTTACTGAATTCTTTATTTTATTTTATTTATTTTTATTTCCTAATTTTATTTCATTATTTTATGTTTTTAAAATTATAATTAACCTCAGAGGACAACACGTGTCTTCTGAGGTGGCATTTAACGGAAAAATTTGACGATTGCAACAAAATTTGGACGGAAGGTATTATCTCGGTCAGAAAAAAAAAAAGGGTATATAAGTGTAAAATTTGACTAAAAAAATGGATTTTTGCCGCAATTTCTTCTTAAGAAAAAATAAGAACAAAGCATCAGCTGGCCAATCAGATTTAAGTTTAATCATTCTGTGGACTCAAGACACATTGGTGATGACGTGGCGCGAGAGAACCGAGGGGTTAGCGCCAGCCACAAAGCTCTGGCCCCATGGAGGTCCACGTGATGTAACCATGGTCACCTCTTGTTTTGGAACATGCAGCACCCCCATACTGGACCTACGTGCACCAATAATAATAAAATAAAATGTAGGCCATAAACGAAGGAGAATGTTCTTTATGACCGTACAGCTGGTTTTTAATATCGATCTTCATTCATCTTTACGTGTCAATTTGAATGCTCTCAAATTATGACATTGAGACTCGGCCAGTTTAGTATTATTATACTGTACTATAGAAGCAATTAAGAGAAAAAAAAATATAAGTTATTAGTAAATTTAATTTATAAAATTGTTGTTCTAAATAAGCGTGATAAAAGTAGATAATGTATACTGTAAAATGTCATTTTAAATAATTCGTAATATGACAATTGAATTAGTTTTGAAAAATAATTATTATTCTGATTCTCAAATTCTACTTTCTACTTAAAATAACGGTTACACAATAATTTTTAAAATCTGCTAACTAAAAATAATAACTTATCAAACGTCTCTCCCTTTTTTTACCTTTCTTTTTTTCCTTTTTCTAACCGCTATTAAAAGCTAAAAGCATAATCTAGAAACAATTCCGAACAAGGTCTCGCACATATTTGTAGAGTAATTTCTAATATTCCTATTGAAAACTAGTAAGATCATCTTTTTTTTTTTAAAAAAAAAAAAAAACCGCAAGATCTGTTGTTCTCCAGCTCCACGATTTTGAGGAGCTTAAATCTTTTTATTATTGTCCGTTCAATTCTATTTTGCAAATATCAAACTATTAAAGTAGTTATGATTTTATTTTCTTCGAAATAAAATGTAATTATGATATCTAAGGATATATATATATATATATATATAAATTAACAAAAATTTATTAGTACTTCCTTTTTCTCTTCTTCTTTTTTTTTTCCCCCTTCTTTTAAGGTAACGTGTATAAAAATTATTAAAAGGAGATGTTGTTGTAGAAAACAGAAAAAAAACAGAAAAAGTGGACATACGATTTAAGTCCATCTATTAAAGCGGGAGCGTTTATACTCTGTTGATGCTAGCATTTCTTTCATAAATTACAGAGCCAATATTAGCAAAAAAAACAATGATAAAAAGATTGACTATTAGTTTAGATTTTAATTGCCTCTGAAGAGTGAAGTGTGACCATGGCTTACCATATTAATCTCGAAAATGAAAAATCTATTTGCTTATTAAGTTGAGATTTTGGAAAAGTTGCATTATTAATACAATATTACTAAGCAAAATAATATTCTTATTTTTGGTCTAATTGATCATGTCAATGACCTGAAAGGAGGTTATTTTCCTCTTACCTTTTTAAGGGAAAAATAGATAGAATTTTGTGACACAAATGATTATACGAGACAAAATTGCTAGAGGTCCACAAGGATTCACAAAAGTGAAAAGAGTAATGCAAATTGATATATAATGTTCATTAGACCACCCTCGGAATGGATGAATTACAGTCTAGTTTGGAACATAAGTCCTTTCGACTCAAATCGTAGTGAAAACGATATTAAAAGGTGAATATATACACATACTTGTTGATCAGGCGTGGAGTGAGACACTTATCTGCCTTGTATGATCAAATTTATGTCAAAATATTNTGAGATACACCCATTTTTATACTAAAGACTTGAACTAAATGACGTGATATGATGTTCAGCCACATAATTTTTAATTAAAAATCATGTTATATTATTTAGTATAAATTTTTTATGTAAACATGAGTTTCCCTATTATTATTTTACCAATAAAATCATTATCATAAACGCAATAAGTAAGTATAGAATGAGTATTTAAAATATTATATTTTCTTCAACTTTTCTGATTTTGATCTTTTCTCATTCCTCTTATACAATACATCTTATACAAAATAACAAAAGAACTAGAAAAAATGTTTGTTCTCCTTCATCTCCTTGTTCATTCTATAAATAATGTATCTCCTTGTTATTTTGCGTTCTACCAAACATAACCTGAAGATTTTGTAGTATTACATATATATTTAGATGAATAATATCTTAATAAAGGAATAAATGCACTCTAATTTACACTTTATTTTCTGTTATCTAATTTCATTATTCGACATGTTGATCCTACAATGATATATTATATTATTAAAAAAGTCTATTGAATATTCTTCATCCTAATATCACATATACATAAAACAGACCAATAGTTTTGAAAAGTTATTTGATGCAAAACTAAAAATAGAAAACAAAAAATCTAAAGTTACTATTTAATACCATAGCGAAAAATGCTAATATCAAGTGTGACTAAGTAACAATCATGTGATAGGCATTAAAAATTATTTAGATAGTAGTAATGGTAATAGTAATAGTAGGTAATAGTAATAGTAATCAGAATGGAATGAAAAAGGAATGGTAATGTAATTATATTATTTGGTTAGAGTAGTGGAATCAGTAGCTGAATAGACATTTTTATGTTTGGTTAACTGTGAAAAAGAATAGAATTAACTATATAATAACAAAAATACTTTTAAGCTTAAAATGAATATTTTAAGTATTTTAAATTACATTTAGCATTAAATTATAATTTTATTAAATTATTTTACATTTAGTATTATTTTTTTATTATTTTATTAAATTAGTTTATATTTAGCATTATTTTATTTCAGATACCGTGTAAAAGATCAACGAGTTGTTTTAAACGATAAAAAGCAGGGATAGCCAGAGAGCAGAAGCAATGTCAAGGAAATGAAGTAAAAGAAAATACTATAATCATTTTATCAATATTATTTCAAAGTTATTTCATATATTTAATAACTTATGACCACCACTTACTACAAATTTAAAGGAAAATATCACACACACACAATTAAGGTTTGAATCCCCGATCCTCCCTTGAACCCCCGATCCCCCCAATACACATACCTAAAGCTTTGGACCAACTGAATTTCATATATTTAATAAAATTTCATATATTTAATAAAAAAATACATTTGACAAGAAAAGAAATATTAAAAAAATATTTCATAAATAAAAATAAAAAATTAGTATTTTATTCATAATATATATATTCTTAATAATTTTTTATTTTTCATTAATATCACATTTTTTATATGGATTTTCACTCAAGGATAGGTAGAATGAAATTCAATTAAATTCTTTTTCATTGGAAAATTTATTTCTATTCCGATATCCTAAATAAACATTAGAATTGAGCCATTTTAGAATTAAATCTCTATTTTTTTCTTTTTCATTCTCCTGACCAAACGGATCCTCAGCTCTAACACTGTTTGAAAAATTGAAACGAAAAAAAAATAAATAAATAAATGAAATAAAGGCGTATTATCCCTTGAACAAACAAAAAAAAAAAAAAGAAGTAAACAAACGACTGGTGGCGGTGGCGCACTTGGAGAGGGAGAGAATTCACTTACTTTGATTTTTTTATTTCAAAATTAAATAAAACCGGTCGGAAAATTTTACTGGCTCTCTGGGTTTCCGCCTTCTCTCTAAAAGATCTATATAGTTATTAATAATTATTATTATTATCTGGTGCCGCTGTAATAACATTACATATAGACATAGTCCGCGTAACAATTTATCAAAATTCCCATATTATTTCCTCAAAAAATAAAAAATAATTCTCTGTAAAAATAAAATTTGTAAGGATTGGAATCCTTAGGATTGTGAGGTAATGCAAAAACAGATATTTCTCTCTCTCTCTCTCTCTTTCTCTCACACACTTATTGTTCCCTGTCTTTCTCCAGGGCTTGGCTTGAGGTTTGGCTTCTAGGGTTTTGGTTTTGGTGTTTCACCACTTGTTGAGATTGAATTCCATGGCTTTTCGTAGCTGAGTGCTTCGTTTCTCCTTTGATGGAATTCGTATAAGGTATGGTATGCCTTTAATTTCATTGTTTTTCTACATTTTTTAAGCTTTCAATTCTTTTCTTGTTTGGTTGCCGAGAAAATTGGAAAGAATTCATGGTGGTGGTTTGTGTTTTTGAGATTGTTGGAATGAACAGCTCATTCAAGCTAAGTTACGGGTCGGTTCCATGTGAATGAGAATTGGGTTTTGTGCTTTGTGATTTTTTTTTTTCCCCTTTTGTTTGTTTTCTTGGTAACCAAACGGACCATAATTGTGGTCAACTTCTTATGTGAAGTATACGAGTTGTTCAGCTTCTAATATTGGTGTTTCTGACTGATTTAATTTTAATCCATTGATAGTGCGACTGCCGTTCAAGGATTTGAGTGAATGAAGTCTGTTTAGAAGAATGGATGATGGAGTGGGGGAGGAGGTGACCCCACTGGATGCAGCTGAGTGTGGACACCTCCAGGGCAAAGATAACGAGTATTTTCTAAGACCCGAAAGCTGTAACATGTTGGAGTCACACGAAATGGTAATACCAGGTGAGAGCGACTATTCGACGACCTCGCGTCAAGAATTTGGAGAGATTTTAGATGGTAAGAATGTACAGAGTATAAGCAATGTAAATACACTAGATAACCCGTACAATAGTTGTCCTCGTGCAATGGATGTTGCTGGTGTCTCAGTGGAGGAGTTAACTGTGAGAAATTTCGATGGTTCAAATTTAGCTATTATTGGGACATCAACCAATTTAGGTAGAGTTCAGACTAGACAGAACCAGTGGCAACATCTATATCAGTTAGGAAGTGGATCAGGCAGTGGAAGTTCACGTGGAAATACTGCATACAGGGATACTGGTCAGAGAATGGCGACTGGCCAGGATGACGTGGGTTACTCATCTTTCCCTGAGTTTTTGGCTCAAAAGTCAAGTGATGATAATCACAATGAAGTTGTGGAAGAGTTAACAAATTCTGAGAATAAAGGGATGTCGGGTAATGCTCCTGGTTCTATCCGGACAAAGATTATTTCTAAATCAGGATTTTCTGAATTTTTTGTTAAAAATACGTTGAAAGGCAAGGGGATCATATGTAAAGGCCCACCACAAGTTGGTTTTCATCTGGGGGCTGGAGAAAGGAATAATACAAGGCTTGCTGGTGGAACTAAGGCAGCTTGTAATAACACATCACAGGGTTTGGATTCAAAAGTTGCTAATCCTTCTTCTTATAATTTGAACACTAGATCCAGGACTGCGGGTTCTGATTGTACTGGAGTCAATTTGAGAGAATGGCTCAAAGTTGGACGCTTTCAAGTGAATAAAGTGGAGCGCCTATATGTTTTTCGGCAGATTCTGGAACTGGTGGATCATTCCCACTCTCAAGGAGTTGCCCTGCAGAGTTTAAGACCTTCTTATTTCAAGTTGTTGCCTTCAAAAAAGGTCAAGTACCTTGGATCACCTGACAGAAAAGAGATTTTACAGAGTACGACGGACCAAGATCTTTCGCAGTCAGATAGTAGCCTGCATTGGAAGAGACCAGTGGAGCAGAATACATTTCCCTCGATTAGTTTATGTGCAAAGAAGCAGAAGTTCAGCCAGAACACAAGAGTTCGCGGGCAGTGGCTTCAGTTTCCTACAGATTCAGGCTTCAAACAGGATATTGCAAATGCTAGTCACATCAACATCACTGGTCAAAAAAATACCATAAATGAATTTGATGAAGATTACCTGGTTATGGAACACGGGACTGAAAGCAAGTCTGGCAGGCCCCCTGTCTCTAATGCAAGAGAAGAGATGACATGTGCGAGTGAGCAGTTGGAAGAGAAGTGGTATACAAGTCCTGAGGAACTCAATGGGGGAACCTGCACAATTTTATCAAATATCTACTCTCTGGGTGTTTTTCTCTTTGAGGTACACAAATTTTTGAACAATATTGTTACCGAAATTGTACCACAACATTTTTAATTTTTCTCCTAAATTGAGGCATATTATTTGTTGACATGCACGAGCACTTAGGTCATACTTGCTTGCATACAACTGTCTATATCCTGCTGAACAATGTTGTCCTTTATTTCATGTTATGCGAAGAATAAATTAGAAGATTGCCTAATTACATCATTGTTGCTTATTTATTTCTAGTCCTGGCTATTTTGGACGGGAGATAGAACTTTTCCTCCTGTTTGTTTTATATTTATAGGCTATTTTCTGTATTTGAGTGGGTTGAAAAGTAGTTAAGATGTATTCATTTCCATATTGATTGGAAGCATTTCTGAATTTGATAAGAGTTGAATCTTAACAGGAATTTCTTATTTTTTTTTTAAAAAAAAATCCTGGTTCTGTTTCTAGTCTTGCCTATTATATATGATGAAATTTTGAAGGGAAAAAAAGTTGCCTTTTTGCTTAATTTTTCTTTTGTCAATTCTGAACATTTTGCATTTATTATCTGGCATTATTGGAATTGGTGATGAAGTGTGGAAAAATCTACCATGTCAGTGAAGTAAAATCCTTTCTTACTATACTGCACTTATTTTCTATTAGTATTCTCAGTGGAGTACTTGAGAAAAATATAGATTTATTTATTAAGGTTGTCTAGACCAACAGTTGACAATATATAAATACATTAATGCAAGCAACAATGCAGTGTGCGCTGACCCAGGGTTATGGCAGTTATTCTTTCGTTTTCCTTCAGTTTCTTCTTTAATCAGTTGTCATGGTTCACTTAGTCCTTTGTTGTTTGTGGTTCTCTTATGTTCTCCTCTGCATCTGTTTTATTCCTGGGAGGTATCTCTTGTGCATTCAATCCTCTCAGCATCCTAGTTTTTTTACCAAAAATCTTTTATTGCTAACAGAAGAAGAAAGTTTTTATTTTCCATTTTTCAACTATTCAAATAGTTGGAGTTTGCTTCTTAGGGCTAAGACTACTCCCTCAAATTTCGGTTTTAGTGAATTTTCTGCCAGCAGCTTCTTTGCGCACGTGTATGTAGTTGACTGGAAATCTGATGTATTAGTTTGGGCTATTTCTTTCAGTTACTTGGCCATTTTGATTCAGATAGCACACTTGCCACAGCTATGTCGGATTTGCGTCATAGGATTCTTCCTCCAAATTTTCTATCAGAAAATCCCAAGGAAGCTGGATTTTGTCTTTGGCTACTTCACCCGGAACCATCATCACGCCCAACAACAAGGTAGTCCTGAATTCTCGTCCATGGTAAATTCAAAGATAGGAAAATGCTAAGTTGTCTCAGATGTGAACATTTGATTCCAGGATTTGCTAAGGCATATTGCCTTGGTAAAAATGTTGATATATATTGCAATGGTACCAATATTTTTTTTTCCCCATAATATGAATTCTGACATCTTGAAAAGAATTTGTTAAAAAATAGGTTATGGTGATATAATTTGCAGAATTTTAGAATCCTCTTAAATTTGTTCCTCAGCTCTTTGTATTGTTATCTGATAAATATGCTACATGATTTAAATTACCCATCACAAGTATAGATGACTCTTTGTAGAATGTCAAAACTGACTTTAAAATACTCAGCCGTTGTCCTACCATGGTCACTGTCATTGTTGATATGCATTTTCTGGTTGCAACAAGTACGCCATTCTTTCGGGTCCATCTAGGAGATATTTCAGGCAACATTTACTCCATTGTTTTGGAAACCAGACTTTAAAATATTCTGCCATTACCATGGTCACTGTCATTGTTGATACACATTTTCTGGTTGCTACTGAAGTTACGCCATGTGCAGGTCTGTTAGGAGATTTTCCCGGCAATATTAGTGTACTGTTTTGGGAAACCAATCTCTTGGGATTGTTTTTCCTTTGTCTTTCTTGACCTTTGAGATATGGATTTTACTCTCTATTGAAGTATTCATATCAGTCACCCACAGTTCAATGCATTGTCTATCCTCAGAGCATTACCTATGTTGGACGTAAACACTTCGTCAATTCCTAACTGACGAACATGATGCTTCCTTTTAGAAACATTTTTGCTTTTTATCAATTGAAATTCTTGTACTTGTTATAGATTTGGATAGAAACCCCTTTTTTCAGGAACATGAATTAATTTTATACCATAATATGATGTTCTGTGTTAATGATTGTTGCTTTTGGACAGGGAAATCCTGCAATCTGAAGTAGTTAGCGGATTGCAAGGGGCATGTGCCGAAGAGTTGTCTTCAGCTGTTGACCAGGATGATAGTGAATCAGAATTATTATTGCATTTCCTCGTGTCATTAAAAGAACAGAAGCAGAAGGATGCCTCTAAATTTGTGGAAGACATACAGTGCTTAGAAGCAGATATCAAAGAAGTCGAGAGAAGGCACCCTTCCAAAGAACGGTTGGCTCATTCTTGTTTGCACGGTGACTCTTCTGTGGATGGAAAGCAAAATGTGTTTGTTCACAGAGAACCTTCATGTCCAGACGTGCTTTCTCTACTATCCCCTGTTTCTAACACAAGCGAATCAAGATTGATGAAAAATATCAGTCAGCTTGAAAGCGCTTACTTCTCTATGAGATCCAAAATTCAGCTTGCTGACACTGAAGCAGCAGTGCGCCTAGATAACGAGTTACTGAGAAATCGGGAGAATTGTTATTTGACACAAAAAGACGAAGAGAAACAGATTCCAACTGACCGCGTGGGAGCCTTCTTTGATGGTTTGTGCAAGTATGCTCGCTACAGTAAGTTTGAAGTGCGGGGAGTACTAAGAAATGGGGAATTTAGTACTTCTTCAAATGTGATATGCTCCTTGAGTTTTGACAGGGATGAAGACTACTTTGCGGCTGCTGGAGTCTCAAAGAAAATAAAGATATTTGAGTTTAATGCTCTCTTTAATGATTCTGTTGATATTCATTACCCTTTGATTGAGATGCCAAACAAATCAAAGCTCAGTTGTGTTTGCTGGAACAACTATATCAAAAACTATCTGGCTTCAACTGATTATGATGGTGCCGTTAAGGTTAGTATATCTTGTGTTTTACTTGTGACTTAATGTTACTGCACCAGTTCCTACTTGTTCTGCTTTATGATGTAGTTGAGGCATAGATAATTATTATAAAAAAAAAGTTAGTGTAGAATTAATATTTTTTTCTTTTTTTTTGCCCCTTCTTCTTCCCTTAGAAGACGTAGGGAATTTTTTCCACGTCTTTACTTCCCCATGGCACGTTCATCTTGTTTAGACCCTATATTATGCGTTATACTGCAATGAATATTTGTCTTTCTGTTTAGTAGTGCTCTTACTTTGCTCATTAAATGATTCGCTTGAAATTTTCAGTTGTGGGATGCTAGTACTGGTCAGGCTTTTTCTCAATACAATGAGCATGAAAAGAGAGCATGGTCTGTTGACTTCTCACAAGTATACCCCACAAAATTAGCCAGTGGAAGCGATGATTGTTCTGTGAAACTGTGGAGCATTAATGAGGCATGCTCTCTCTCCCTCTCTCTTTCTATATATATTTACGTATATATTATTCACATGCATTAACATGTTCTCCCCTTCTTATTCCCTCTTAATTGTCTTTTGTTTTGTGACTACAATGATAAGAGCCGAATTCGGCTACTCTAAAAATAATTAAGCGTATCTTGATGCCCTTACTTCCCCCTTCCATTAAAAAAAAAAGGAAAGAAGAGAAGAAAATCCTTATAGTTCTCATGTTTTTATCTTATATAATGATTAAGCAGGATAATCTGGCTTGTTTAATACCTATTTAAGCATTCCATGATACTGTTGGGTCCCCCATTCTAGCCCCTATTTTGTGTGTGTAAATCCCTTGTTCTAGCCTTCTTGACTCAGTAAGGTGTTTTAATAACAAGAATACAATCAACTACATTCGGATTTTTTCTTCCCCAAAGAAATTTTTTGTGAGCAAAGAAATTATGTTGGTGCTTGTGTTGTTTAAATATCATGTATCAATATAGGATTAGAGAACGTCGCAAATGGAGGCCTTTCACAATGGTATACATGTAGACCTTTTTTATTTTATGCTCATAATTCAGAAAAAAAAAAAAAGGCACTGTATGAGGATCACGTCGTGGTTGAATATGCCTGTGGTCGAATATTTTATTCAAGATGCTACATGTAAACAAAACTTTAATTTTTGCCGACCTCAATTAAAAGCTTATGCAATATTGTTTTTATTTTTCCTTTTTGTGCAGAAAAACTGTTTAGGAACAATAAGGAACATTGCAAATGTCTGCTGTGTTCAGTTCTCTCCCCACTCCACTCACTTGCTGGCCTTTGGGTCTGCGGATTACAGAACCTATTGCTATGATCTACGATATGCTAAAACACCCTGGTGTGTATTGGCTGGCCATGACAAAGCTGTAAGCTATGTGAAGTTCTTGGACTCCGAGACCCTCATTTCTGCCTCCACTGACAACACCTTGAAGCTATGGGATCTCAAGAAAAGCAATTCTACTGGTCTTTCCGCCAATGCTTGCAGCTTAACCTTTACAGGCCATACTAACGAAAAGGTTATTTATTTATTTAATGTTACTTTCTCGCTATCTTCAAATTAACACTTTCTATATGTTAAAATATTTTCCCTTTATAAGAAAATATTTTCCCTTTATAAGACTTGGATCAAAATTCTGTTTCCATATCCTATGTATCTCACTGTGTGGTGTTTCTTTTCCTAACCACTTGAAATGTTTGCTTTCTCAGAACTTTGTGGGTTTATCAGTTGTTGACGGTTATATAGCGTGTGGTTCAGAAAGTAATGAGGTACTAAATTCACCCCTTTGTCACTTCTTTGATAAAATACATTTAGGTACAAATCACTCGGCTCAATAGATAGGGGAAAATATACATCGATCATATTTAAGATTTCCTGCATTATGTTATTAGAATTCACCCTTCTGTCAAAATATGGCCAACGTCTGTATTGTTGACTCTCTCTCTCTCTCTCTCTCTCTCTCTCTCTCTTCCAGGTTTATGCTTACTATAGATCTCTACCTATGCCGATTACTTCTCACAAGTTTGGCTCCATTGATACAATTTCGGGGAAGGAGACAGAGGATGATAACGGCCAATTTGTCTCTAGTGTCTGCTGGAGAGGGAAATCAGACATGGTTGTTGCTGCCAATTCAAGTGGGTGTATAAAAGTGTTGGAGATGGTTTAAGGGAAATGTATTTAAGTGTAAAATCAAGTTTGGCTCCTTGAGCAGTTTTGAGCAACCTGTTTTCCCGTTGGGCCACAGTCTTGAGCTGAAACTACGAGTTCTGTTGGAAACTCGGAGATTGAGGAACGAACTCTATGATACCTTAGGATGTCTGCCCATTCATGTGAGACGGAAAAGGGTAAAATCATCTAAATATGGTACATCATTTCAGCTCTAAATAGCATGCCTGAAGGAAAACGCCGGGCAGTCTCACAAACTGACTGGAATGTCGTCATCAGGAGACTGCTATACCAGGACCAGAGAGGTTAATATTGGCGATAACAGAAATAACCTAAAGATTGTTTTGACATACAGCTGTGTACTTAGAATTGAAACGAAGGTATCAAGATCAATGTTAAATCAAGTGCAAGCTGGTTATAGACAAAAAATAGGATTGTGAGAGCAGCAGTGTATAGAATTAGCAGGTCAGGAATCAAGTGCTTGAAACTAGAGATATGGCTACCGAGTTTGGCGCCCCATCGTTCGCTATTGTTCCTATAACACCATAAAAAGATTATTGTGCCGTGTCCATATTAATTATCGTCGAGGAATGGCATTTATAACTTTGATTCTTCAAGACTTTGAGACGTTACATCTTAACAATAAATTCCTTTTACCTGTATCTAAAATATGTGGTCTCTAACGTCAGCTAGTGTAAATTTTCTGAGATAGTATTTAAAAAATTATTCTTATGAAGCAAAGCATCATTCCTACATGTAAATTTCATATCTTGCATTTGTCTCAAGGATATCTAATTTATTGAAATTAGAAATTGGCTACTTGTTAAAAAGAATATACATCAAAGAATTCTCTTTATATATAGCGCTTCTCAATAAGGCTTCTTTCTTTTTTCTTTTTCTTTTTTTTTCCCCCACAAATGGAGCTGGTAATTAACAAGTAAAAATATTTTCCTACAGAGGAATATGAAGAAGGGTAAAAGTTAGCCATTGGGATAGGATAAAAGAAAAGTCTTCGTGACTTTTTCCTTGCAATTTTGAAGAAACAACAATACAATAGTTGTAATCAACAAAACAATGGAGAAAGGAAGAATAAGAAAGGTTATAGGAAAAGACTATGATATAGACTGCACAATAACGATTAAAGAAGAAACAAATATTCTGCTATTAGAACTTTAAACCTTTGTACCATGAATATGATAACCGAAAAGAAATTTAAAATAAAAAAATAATAATACACAAGTAAGCAGCAGAGGAGGGAAAACTTCACTGACACTACCTTTTATTTAAACGCAAATGAAATTTTTGTTCGAGGATTACAAAAAGCAATATCTGTATACTTTGGAAATATAGTGAACCTTAGCCCCCCCAAAAAAAGAAAAAAGAAAAAAAGAAAGAAAGAAAGTAAGGGAGGCTAGCAACTATACTTATGCCCAAAATGTCAAACAAAAGCTATTGTATCTCAGAATCTGAAACATGACCAGAAGTTCTACCTCTGCCTTGTCTCAGAGGCTTCATAAGCAACTTCAACTGAGTCTCTCCATTCAACTTCAAACTGCGACCTGAACGATTCAATGGCACTCGTTTTGGCGTTTGAGCTTTTGGTGTTACTGAGAAACCAAATAAAAACATCTTTCAGTACCAAAAAAAAAAAAAAAAAACTCAAAACATGTTTCAAATAAAGATTTTTTCATAAAAAGAGATGAAGAAATGAATTGGGTTCAGTAGTGAACTGACCTGAGCCTTTTCTACTCTTCACTTCGGGAGATTTCTTTACACTAGGAGTTCTCTTAAATGGTGTCTCGGAACAAATTGACCTTGTATCACTTGCTTCAGGCACCAAAACAAGATCTTCCATTACAGGTAGAAGATACTCAGTTGTGCATGAGACTGTATCTCTGCAAATCGAGCCTGTGTCGCTTGTTGATTCGGGATAACTGTGTTTGCTTGCTGAGTAAGTCTTCTCGTTCTCCAAAAGTCTATAAGCAAACATTTGAAATGGAATTTTGGATACTGAGGCCATGTCAGAACAATACCCTTCTGCAGAAATCTTCTTCAGAAAACTTGCTTCTACATCACAGTAATCTACAGAGGGAGATTGTAGCTCTGGCAGTGTTTGATCCGGGTTCATGGCGAGGTACTTTTTAATGTAACGTAGAATTCTGCAAATGGATGAGAAGCTTGGACGGTGAGACGGGTCTGTTTGCCAGCATTTTTTGGTTAAGCTGACTAGATATTTTGGTGAAGGGTGTGGGAAAAGAGGCCTCTCTCCGGCTCTTATGTTTCTACTCATCTTATCTCCTTGAAGATGTCCATCTTCAAAAGGCACTTTCCCAGTTAAGAGCTGAAAACAAAGCATCCCAAAGCTGTAGACATCTGCTTTCTCTGTGTACTTAGAACTAGAAGCAATCTCTCCTGGCTGTTCTTGCTCGGCTAGAACTTCTGGGGCATGCCAAATGAAAGTGTCCATTGGATTTCGAGGGGGCGAGTTTCGAGAACTAGTATTGTTGTTTACAGAAGATAAGCCGAAACCAGAGATCTTTGCTTGCAAATAACCTTCAGTGGAATTTCTCACCTTGAGGAAGATATTAAAAGGGTTCAACTCTCCATGATAGATCTTCTGTGAATGGAGATATTCCATGCCTCTAGCAATCTGAAGCATGAGATCAACCACAACAGGGAGCGAAAACAAAACCCGCCTCCTCGCAGATGAATTCTCTTTCATGTAGGATGAGAGATCCTTGTTCATCAACTCCATAACAAGGAAACACTCCTTTTTATCCTCATCACAGAACCCACAAAGGTATTGAAGTATATTCGAGTGGGATAGTGAAAGAAGGTTAGAAATTTCAGAAGTTAATGGTTGAATCTCACCAAAGAAGTGCCTTAAGACAAAACTTTCCCCCAACCACTGGATTTCCTTGTACTGGCTTCCCCCTCCTAATCGCCTTCGAACTTGGTAATCTTTTGCTCCCAATAAAATTGAACTTGGGAAGAGTTTTCCCCTGAAACTCTCTGATCCATTCAGTTTATTGAGTAGCAACTCCGAAAGCCTAAGCTCATTTTTTGTCAAGGAAATAGAAATTGAGCTTCTCTTCTCCTGAAGTGCTTCAATTAGCCTCCATCTATCTTCCTTCCAAGCACTTTCCAACCTTTTGCAAATCTCCTTAGGGACCAAATACTGCTTCCCGAATCGCCATTGGAAAAGCTTCGGATCGCTCCACTCCTTATCGTACTTTTTCATGAGGGCAATCCTTCTCTTCTGCATCTCATCATGATCAAGCCCGGATATCTCCCCAGCATTTTCGATGGCCTCGATGACAGCAGGAAAATGAACAAACAGGTTGTGAACATGGAATTCGATGCAGTCCTTGTTCTGGTGGAAGCTGATTGCTTTGCCCCACCAGTCTTTGGAGTCCATACAGTGCCTTATGTAGAGCTCTCCTTCTTTGAACACCCTTTGAAGCTCCCTCAATGGCTGTTCAAGAGCTTTCCATTTCGAATTCTTCTCTTCAAGTTTCAGATTCTGCCTGATCTCCTCTGCTATTGTATTGAAGGTTAAGCTGAACATATCAAGCAGCAAACGACACTGACTTTGATTAATCTGAATGTCCTCTTCTAACACCATCAAAGCCCTTATGCTCCCCAGAACCTCTCCTACATGCCGGAATTGTTCCATCCCGGCGAAGAGGTCGAAAAATCTCGATCCGGGTACCCTCAAAAATCAAAATAACTGCAATCTAAAGCTTCAAGATGGCTGTACCAAATCCAAAAGCAACCATAACAAGCCTACATAGAGAATAAAATAAAATAAAATAAATACCAAGAACACGTCAAACTTGCTTCATATTAAAAAAAATAAAAAAAAAAAAGAAACATCAAAAACAAATAATTAAAAATAAGCAAGAGAGTTTAATATCAACAATTAAATATATTGGTTAGTTTGTTCTATCAACTATTTATATTGAATTCATTCAAACCCAGAAAAAGAAATGGGCACTAATAATATTCACGAAAACGACACAAAAAGAGAAAAAATCCCATTTCAAGAAAACCAACTTACAGGTTCTGGAAGAGAAAAAGAAGAAACTGTTTGTTGGTCAAGAAACTCCTGAGAAAAAAAAATGAAATATTTTCCGGGAAAGATGAAACTCCCTGGTGTATCTGATTTGTGTTTTACTAAGTCTAAAAACAGGGTCTAGAAAATTAAAAATAATATTAAAAAAAAACGACACAGAATAAAAACGGAAACTCCAAGGTGGAATTGTCAGATTGTGTAACGAATTAAAAACTTTTTATTTGAGAAAAGAAAAAAAAAAAAAAAAGGGAAAGAATTAGAAAATGCCTTGAGACCCAATTAAGAAGCCAGTTTCTTTTTTGAGGGGTTTGGCCGTTGGAACAAGTCTGGTTTTTATGCCAAAAAGCCACATATACATTTTGTATTGGTTCGGTGTATTTCCCGCGAGTTTCGTACTCACGTTAGTTAACGGTCAAGCCTCCCGTTAGTTTTACTTCTTGTAAGCCGATGTCGTTTTGGTTGTGTTCAGGTGTATGAGGGTGTCGTTTGAATGATGTTTGGAACATCGTTACCTAACGGTGAAATGTTGTCGTGCTCTTTTTTTACTACGCATTTCGACCTGTAAAACTTTGGCTATGAGCTATCAAAAGTCAAAAGAGCTTTGGAAAAAGCTAATGATAGAAAGGGCCACCCAAGTCATAAAAGAGTCAAAACGTTCTGTAACTGTAAATAATTCGGTAGACACAAGAGACTATTCTTTGACCACGTCTATCTATAGTGTATTATAGACACAATTTTTTACATTCAATAAAGGCGAAGGGTTATCATGACAGTCATCGTTGGAAAGAGCTTATATTATTATAGGGGGAAAAAAAGGTGTTATTTTATTTAATTTGCATCCTACGGATCATTACAATTTACAACTATTGTTTAGAGAAGGGGGGGAAAAAAAAGTTATAGATGGTTTGTCGAATGTTACACTCTAGAAAAATGTTGTGCACCTTTGATGTGGATGAGTATGAGTGAATACTAAACGAATTGATAATTTTGAGATTTGAATCCAATGAAACTTGAAGTTTGATGACTCGGCTTGTGTTTTTATACTGATTGGGATGAATAGTATTGCTCTAAGATTTTACATATTTTATACGAGCATATAGAGCTAATAAGTCTTGATTTTATTAATGTATATTTAGGGTATACTATGGATGTGAATTTGTGGCACCAATATGATTATAATCATATGAATCATTATTTTCAAAGTCCGACTCATTTAGTTTGTCAAAACAAAAAAAAATCATTTAGGAAGTCATCTATTTTAAGTAATACTAAGGACACTAGTAACTTACAAAATAAGAGTTGATATTTATATCAATTACTAAATTTTAGATGGTGTTCTCACTTAAAATTAAGATAATAATTTAAACGAATATCAAATTATTTATTAATTTTTTTGTGCAAAATTTTTGGTGTTCTAATTATGACTTATTTATATTAGCTTTCTTTTAATTAAGATGTTCTTTTTTTTTAGGCATTTTGAAAAAAAAAATTGTACGACACTCAACAACTTTTCTTATTTTAAATATTTTTTTAAGAATATGGTCCAATCATGGGTCTGTTTTTAAGGGAAATAAAAAGCATGGCTGTCCACGTAGCAGCATCAGGGGAGGTGTTTAGGGTGGGCAGGCACGTTTTTAAGTGCTAAATCGGCGATATATTCTGAAGGCGTGACGTCCACGATGTCAACTGCCTACTAAACCACGGCGAAGACAAATTGGAGTGGCGTTAGTGGTGGTTCCATGTACATATTATCCAATGGAATTTCGCCACGTGTAACGAAGCCCCCGTTTTGCGGTGGGTGGGTCCGGTCAATGCGTCTGAGTAGAGTAAAGGGGCAGGGGCGATCGTGTTTGGTAACACGCACGAGCACCCTAACCATGTGGAAAGGGCCATTCTCACCACCAAATAAAGAAAACGCAACAATTTATTGAATTGTTATTGTGATAATATTAATTTATAGTGTCCCTTGGTAGCAATTCAACCATCATTTTCTCCATTTCAAATTATAATATATGAATCATGTCTCACATAAATTTTAAAACTTATTTATTTGTTTGATAATAAATTTCCAATTTAAAATTACGTGATTGTTCAAATCAATTGTTTTCAGTTTTTATTTTAAATAGAAAAATTGATTTCACTTTTGATTTATGAAATAAACTAAATAAGATTTTGAACCAAATAAATTGAAGTTAGATATTTTGAGCTCTCGAAGAACTAAGCCATGGCCATCGAAATTTATTATGCAAAAGGCTAAGTATCCCAAATATTTTATTAATCTTTTAATATTAACAAATATAGCATATAAATTGTCATAGAATATACATAGCATTATCATGGAATTATAGGATGTTATTCATTTATTAAATTGAACATAACCAAGTGAAAAGCAAAATTATGAAAATTCCTATTAACCAAGCACTGGCACTGCTTAATGATTTTGAAAATAAAGAATTCTTTTAAAGACTTCTTTATTTTATCTAGGGTTAATAATAGTTTTGACTTGTGAATTATGCTTATTGTATCATCATGGCTCAAAAATTTTTAATTTATATAATAATAGTCCCTGAATTATATAATTATTATAACAATGACCTTTTTACTATTTAATATAATTAAGTCATTGAGTACACAATTTGCTAATTATGGTCAAGAAAAAGACTCTAAATTTTCAACTTAAACAGTAAACCACTAAGACTAATGCAATTATTGAAAGCATACAGTTTGATGGGAAATATTCTGACTCGTACAAATAATTAATACTTAATCATATACTTTGTCCAATACTATTTTCTGTTAAAAAACTAACAATTTGTGACAGATAGGCTATTATATAGCAATTGCATAATTCATGAGTCATTACTATATAATTTGAAAGTTCAGAGACCAAAGTAATATAATGGATATAATCCATGAGCCACTTAGAGATATCAATGTGGGCCGAGCTTTGTGGGCCGGCTCACATTCTGAAGAAAAAGCACGGTACTAGCCCGATCCAGGCCCATATAATGTAGGCCTGGGCCGGGCCTCCACAGGCCCGGCAGAGGCCCGGCCCACATTTAGTCATTCTATATATAGTTTTAAATATATTTCTTAATTAAAATTTTAAAAAATCATAATTAAATATTTTTATTTATATGTTTTTAATGTTATTTATTTACTAATTTTTGTTTATTTTCAATTTATTCAAATTTTAAAAGAATATGAATAGGCTTTAAGCCTATATTTGATATTTTAAAGCATAGAATAACAGCGAAATTAGATCTACATTGTGGCCAGTATTCGGCCGACATAGGCATAACCTACTTAGGCATGGCCCACTTAAGTCGGCCTAAAATATGGGCTGGGCCTATGGGCCGTGCCGAGCTCCTTAATAAGAATATGGGTTGGGCCGGCCCGGTCCATATTTTAGGCGGGTCGGGCCTAAATACGGTACAAAACTCATATAGGCTTATCAAATGTGGACTAGTCCGGCCCACTTTACAGCTCTAAAGCCACTACTATTATTAACCGTTTTATCTATTAAGAAAGCATCCTTTATTATTCACTTCATCCATCAAATATTTTTTTTTTCTTCCCAAACGAATGGAAAGTATGATTTAAGAAAGCAGTTAGCAAAGATTGTAAATGAAAATATAAAGTGAGGAAACTGCCTAACCACATTCATAAGATAATAAGAAAAATTAAACTCAATGCCATTTTTGTGAGAGATTGGTGAGTTTTAGCAGCCTTATTTGTTTTTTTTTTAATCTAAAATCTATTACTTTGTGTTGTCTTTCAACTTCAGAATTTGTTGAGGTTATTAGTTATAATATTCTTTATACTCCATAAGTGATAATTATGGGTGGATGATAAGCAATCTTTTTATTTTGTTAAAACTCGAGAAATTAGAGTGAGCATCTACAATTTATTTACTAGTTTTAATTTGTGCATTGAGTGTATCAATTTTTTTTTTTCAAAGGAACACTACTTATCTGCTGTAGGTGTCTCTGATTTTAAATCTAAATGTCATTGGAGGGAAAATATTATTATACAAACTATCCAGATCTGAGTCAGAATCATACAAAGCTAGATCATAACCACATTAAAATGATCGAAAATATAAGATCCACTAAAAACCACCATAGATTTAGATCTTGATGGACTAAAATAATGAAAAATATAAAATAAAGGGTTAAATATAGTAACGGTCCCTGAATTATATTCATTGTATCATTTTGCTCCTTGAATTTTCACTTTGCATAATAATGACCCCTGGATTATGCAATTATTACAGCAATGGTCTCTTTATTATAAATTGTTAGTTTTTGACAGAAAATAGTCATGGACAAAGTATATAATTAGGCATTATTTATTTCTATGTGTCAGAATCTTGTTTTTAGTCATAATTACTAAACTGCGCACTTTGCACATTACTCATTTCTATTAAAAATTTAATAGTTTGTGAAAAAAATAGTCATTGCTGCAATAATTACATAAGTCTAGGTAGTCATTTTATTTTTTATCACAGTTGCCAAACTGTGTTCCTTGTAATAACTTATTTTTGTTAAATATTTAATAGTTTGTGACAAAATGATTATTGTTACAATAATTATATAATTCAGGAGCCATTAAAAATTTAGGGGGTAAAGTAGTATATCAAGTATACTTCAGGGCTATTAATATCATTAAAGCTAAAATAAACCTAAAACCACCACAAATCAAATCTGAATATACTAAAACTACTACAAATCTAGATATGGGTAGAGTTATACCTTCTCAAATGGAATGATTATTTAAAGACATAACAAAAAACAAACAAAGAAAATGGAACTCCTAACTCGAGAAGAGATTCAAAGGACCCTCCTTTTTTAATGGGCTGTAATAAGATGAAAAGAGACTTTTTGGCCAGTTAGAAGAAAATGATAGAAGAAAAGAAAAATTTAAGAGTGTTGAACATATTTGTTCTTAATATTTGATTCTACTGAATGTACCAGATTTGTACTAAGTAAATCATATTTATACTTAGTATAGCTACTAATTTGCTATATTATTTGGGAAGGAAAGAAAGAGACTTAAATTTTAAAGATGCCTAAAAAAATATGAACATTTCGCTAAGAGCGTTTCAAAATCCAAAAAAAAAAAAGATTTTTAATAACAAATAACATTTTTTTTCTTCTTCATTTTAATAAATAACTTTCTTTTTCCATCTATTTGCTAAATAATTGTCTGTTTTTTTAAATCTATTTTCTAAAGGCTTGCTTGGATTCATTTTTAATTTTTTGTTTAAATAAATTGAAAATAGAAGTAAAAATTTTATTTTGATTTTCAATTTTTATAAACAAGAAACATGCTTGACAAACTTTATTTCACTATTTATTTTCAAAAACAATAAAGTGCAAATAATGATAAAAAAAGTCATATAGGCTTATATTTATGTATGTATATACATATATGTATGTACACACTTGTGTACAAATATTTATATGTTCTTTTGTTTTTGAAATTTGTTTAAAAAAATAAAGGTATTAGAAATTTTTTGTTACCATTTTTTTTGAAACTTTTGATAGCACTTTTTAAAAACAAAAAACAAAAACAAGGTTGCCCAAACTTCCAAAAAAAATTTCTATTTTTCTGTTTAAAAAAATAAAAAACGGAAAACGAAAATGAATCTAAACAAGCCCTAAATGGTCAATTATCAATATATGAGTATACCAGACTATTAGTATATCAATTTTTACACTGATTATATCTGATCTACTTCTATGTATTGGCTATTTTGCTATTGAAATTGATATTACTAAACCATTTTTCTACACTGATATGAAAATGGACATTAATTAAAGAGGCGTCCAAAATTTAGCTATTTTACTCAAGTTCCTAAAAACATAAGGGATTCTTTCACAAATAGCAGTTTTCAAGTATTGTTTCGCACTTTTAACAGTTTTTATTTTTGTTTTTTCTTTTACAAGCATAGTAGTTTTGATAATTTTGTTCGAAAAATAACCTTATTTTTAAACTCAACCAGGTAAGTGTGACTGGTTTACCAATAAATTCCTGGTTTGGGTTCTACAATTAGGGGGAATATTTGGAACTTCATAATAAAAAATCCATGAATTAAATTTTTTTAAGAAAATTGCTAAATTTAAATACTCAACTTTACAAACTGCTATAAGCTATTGAGAATTTTTTTTTTCTTTTGATGAGAGCTTTAAAGCTTAATTTCCAAAAAAAAAAAAAAAGTGTTAACCAATATTGTGGGCCGTATCTATGAGGCACTCAAGACGTAAGCCCAAATGCTTTGACAGAGGTTAGGCTATGAGGCCTTCATTAGCCCAATAATTTTGAGCCGGACTATGAGGCCTACGTGAGCCCAATTCTGATAGGCTAAGGCTGGGCTATAACGGGAGAAATTTCTTTCTTTCTTTCTATTTATCTATTTATTTATTTATTTTTGGGATTAAACTACACTGTCTTTTTTTTTTTTGTTTTTTACAGAAATAATATCATTTTTATACATTATATTTTGACACTTTATTCAAATTATATTTGTATTTTGGATATTATCAACATTGGTATTTAGATTTAAAATTTGTTAATTTATGCTCGACACTAAGTGATTAATTTATTAAAATATCGTTTAAAAAATTAAACCGAGAAAATAAGTCTATTAAATCATTAACTGTTCTAAATTAGTTAGTATTAATTTGTAACAAATATTAAGTTTAAAAATTATTGATAATATTAAAACACAGGATATACAATCGTTAATTGTTCTAAATTAGTTAGTATTAATTTGTAACAAATATTAAATTTAAAAATTATTGATAATATTAAAACACAGGGTATGCAAAGTATAAAAGGGATATTATTCCTTTTTATAAGAACGTAGAAACCATCGAGGTTTTTGTTGAGTACGGACAGTGAGCTTCCCTCGGTCTTCCCTTGAAAACGGCCACAAGATATAAGAACCAAGCATTTCAATTTTCATATGGCTAGCTTTGATTTTTCAGAATGTATCCATTATTCTTATTAAAAATGCACTCACTACTGTAGTGTACTAGGACCCTCCAAGCAAGTTTAAACATATCTTAAAAATTCGAAGAGGAAAATCAAAACTCTTAAGGTAGAAGACGATGCACTGGTACTTCGTTGCAGCGCTACTCACTGTTCTCACCAGCTCTCAGGTTTGTCAAACCCCGCGACCCTTTTACCATTTTCTATTCATTATTGTTTTTTTAATATATATTTTTCAATTTTGGGCTTCGTAATTTGATAGATCTCTTCCATTTTCGGCTCCTCAACTCTGAATTAAGAGTTTTTAGGATATGGGTTTCGTTCTATTATCGCAATAATGGTGGAAAACTTTGGTTTAACATGACCCCAAATCAAATCAGTGGAGCTTTTTCTGCTTTTCCTTGTCTAAAATAATTGTTCCTATTAAGTTTCTACTATTAGTTTCTTTTCTTTTTCCATTGTTTTATCTCCGATTCGTTAGTTTTTTCCCCATGATATGAATTTTTTCATCAATTTGAGAATGACTGGTTAGATTTACAATTATGGGTAAGCTTGTGATTGTTATTTGCAATGCTCGCTTGTGTAGACTGACATTCTAATTAGGTCAGTGAAAATCGTGCAGTGTTGTAATGAAAAGCTTTTCTCCTGAGCTTTGATCACTAGCATATTATAGAGAAACGTGGTGTAAAAGAAAAATTATACTGTTTGTATATTCCTAGAGTCTGAAGATCGATGAAAATTGTTGTATAATCTTATGAATATTGAATTGACTCAAGATTTTACAGGGAAGTAGTGATAGTAGTTGGAGTTAAGTTCAATTACCGACTTAGTGGAATAGTAACTCAAGAATTCATCAAACTAGAATTTACACTCGATAGATTGACTTATCTAAGTATGTTTCCTTACCCCAAATTTTATCGAAGAGGACTTTTGATGAAATGGAGAATATGTGATGAGGTTTTGGCTTCTGTTTCGTTCATAAGAGAGATTGAGATTATTTCATTGTAAGTTTAAATTCGAAGAATTGTTTATTCTGAATCTGTTAGCAATTGATATTGTCCTCTGTATCTTTAAATAATTCAGGGAATATTGACTACTCTTTCCCAAAGTAATGGCAAGTACATGTATGACTATGCAACTGTTCCATTTCTTGCTGAAGTGTTCAAGGTACTTCACTCATTCTCCTCCTTAAGAGCATAAATTAACAAGTGAAATCACTTTCAGTTTCACTATTTATTTGTGGTTAAAACGTAGATTTGTTTTCCTGCTATTTGGTGGACACTACCTTTTTCCTTTTACAATATTTTTCTTTAGATCTACTGATTTTTTCTTTTATGTTTTTGTTCTTACTACAGCTATTAGTTTCTAGTGTACTTCTTTGGAGAGAATGTCAAGCATCACCTTCTACACGAATGACTACAGATTGGAAAAGCGTGCGCTTATATCCTATTCCTTCAGTCATATATCTAATTCACAATAATGTGCAGTTTGCTACTCTGATTTATGTTGATACATCCACATATCAGATTATGGGCAATCTGAAGATTGTCACTACCGGCATCTTGTTCAGGTGCCTACTTTATTAATTTTCCATGGGACAAAAATATTCAGTTGCTTTTATTTTGTTACTGCTTTCTCACTGTGCATTCTATTCTATTTCAATTTGCATAACTGTTCTTGCTGATTAATTGGGTTGTGGATTTTTACTTTTAAGGCTATTCCTGAAGAGGAAGCTCTCTAATCTGCAGTGGATGGCAATCCTTCTATTAGCTGTTGGAGCAACCACAAGCCAGGTGATTAACAAAACTATCCCATGTCGCATACGAATCATGCTTGTTTTTCCTGTTCATGGACTGTTATGGGTTGCCCATTACTTATGCCTTTGATTTGTTAGTTATATATCTTGTAGGAGGAGCACTAATTAAGGGTGATAGGAATCTTTCCTTAATACTTGGATGATATTACTGTAAATACTAAATCTATGAAGTCGTGATCAGAGGAGTTTTTCCTTAATACTTTGGATAATACTCCTGTAAATCTATGAAGTCAATTTCTTTGAAGTAATTATGCGTACCTAACTCTTCTAATAAAGAATTATGAACAACTGTATAAACCTTGACAAGTGCTTATACTGCATGGAGAACATATTTCATCAGGGGCTGAGCGCAACATTTTTTTATTATGATTTTCTTTTATTATTATGCAATATGATTGGCATACGGCTATTTCATTGGTAAATGTGACTTCTTTCTCTTTAAGTTTCTGAAAAACTTGTGTAGACTTAAAAACAAGACTAATAATTTGATTATTGATTCCTCTATGATGTTGTAGGTTAAAGGTTGTGGAGAAGCTTCATGTGATTCTTTATTCTCAGCGCCAATACAAGGATATATGTTGGGTGTCCTATCTGCTTGTCTTTCAGCATTAGCTGGTGTTTACACAGAGTTTCTGATGAAGAAGAACAATGATAGCTTGTACTGGCAGAATGTACAATTGTATACGTAGGTATTTTTTCTTCACATTTTGCAAGTTGCTAGTTCATACTAGAATGATAAAGTGATAATGTTTTGCGTTATGAATACAGTCAGTCTCCCAATCCTCAGGGAGTTCTTCAGGCCAATCTTTCCTTTGGCACTTTTCGCCACTCACCACTGTTACAATCTTTCTTAAAATGGTGTATGTATATATGATATATGTATATTTTTTCTTTTTCTGCTTACTATGTTACAATTTGCATGCAATTATTACTTGTGAAAAGGGGTACATTAGCCTCATTTTACAATCATCTATACCAACGCAGAATCCTTTGTTGTCTTAAGATAATCTGTGAAAGTTCTTGTAAGATATATGCACTGACATAGAATTTCCTATCTTGTGATTTTTGTTGCTGTTTTCTTTTTCCTTTCATTGGTCTTGCATTTAGCCATCTCTGTAAAAAGTATATCAACTGTATCTGTAACCTTTGATATAATGTCAACCTTTGCAGGTTTGGTGCAATTTTCAACATGGCACGGCTTCTTTTGGATGATTTCAGGGGTGGATTTGAGAATGGACCTTGGTGGCAGCGCCTTTTCAATGGATACACCATTACTACTTGCTTGGTGGTCTTAAATCTTGGATCAACTGGCTTGTTGGTTTCTTGGTTGATGAAATATGCTGATAATATTGTTAAGGTAACATGCTACATCCCAGGCTGTATTTTGGGCCTTTCAATTTCTTTCTTCTCTTCTGTTATTGGTCACCAAGTGATCAGACCCTGGTTATTCTTCCAGTATAATATCTTTGGTCATATTTTCGTATCAACTTCATAGAACTCCCAGACTGTCAGGTTTTGACAAGTTATTTGTTGTAAAGAAACTTCGCAGGCAACATTATTTTTGCCTATTATTCTTTATATCATCATTCACTCATGAAATTTATTGACATTGGCAAAATTACCGCTAAGTTTTTCAGTTAATTGTCTTGTTTTAGTAAACCAGTCCTGCAAGTTGTGAAACCAGACTCCCGAGTGACCATGCAATGATGGTGTGTTCTTCCTGACCCAAACCATTACTTATATACATCATTTCAGGTCTATTCAACATCAATGGCAATGCTGCTGACTATGCTTTTATCAGTCTACCTATTCAACTTCAAGCCCACATTGCAGGTAAAATGGTCTCCATCCACTTGCGAAGAACAGCTAGAATCTTATCTTCACCTCATGAGGTATTGAGCACAAAATAAGTCACTAATGATTCTGCAAATTTCTTTCCTGATATCGTTGCAGCTTTTCTTGGGAATTATCATCTGTATGATGTCACTGCACATGTATTTTGCACCCCCGAACATGCTTGTAGACATTCCAGCAGCGACTGTTAAAGCTGCTCCTGAGAGTTTGAAAGGAGTTTTGGTAGAACGAAGAACAGATTCATGATGCTTATCCTGTTCGAATAAACTGGTGCTTTCTCCTTCTATCTAAATGGAAGTTGCAACCAAGCAGTACCTGGAATATTCGAATTGGCTAGCGAGCTGGTTGCATTTATAGTTTGCATCGAGAACCTTATCCATAACGTGATTCAGAACTTTCTTCTTCAGTGATTGCTTCGAATAGAGAAGAATTTCAGTCCAGTTGGAGCTAATTTGTATGAACAATGAAACAGTTTGATCATTATTTCGTTTCTGAATTTTTAATGTACTTACTTTTGATATGTGCCAAATATACCTTCAAAGAATGAAATTGAGTTCTTCAGGGACATTCATGAAAATTTCCGTTGAAATTGAATTTCTTACTTGGAAATCGTCCTTGATTAAAATTGACGATCTGTATTATATATATCATTATCACATTCAAACTCTTATGTATTATTGTCACATTCTGTATTGTTGTATTCTAAAGTCAGGCAGGGCTAATTATGGAAGTTTAGTTTTCATTTCAATTTTGAACCGGGAGGAAATTGTTTGGTAATTGTTTCTAATTTATATCCATTCGCGCTCTTCATTGCTTTGTATACAGTAGAATAAGAGTTTTATTTATTTATTTATTTATTTTAGGGATGGCTACGGTAGGGGCGTCCCTACGTAGGGTCATGCCTTAATTATCGTTGGATGGGAATCTGTGGGGAATAACAGGAATCTGTGAAGAATCTATTTATATACAGATTCCCATCCAACGGTGAATAGACAGGGCCCTACGTAGGGGCGCTCCTACTGTAGACGCGCCCATTTATTTTTCGTTTATAATAAGTTCTTTATGGTTGTTGTCGTTTCAGGATTCAATGTCGTTTTCTACAGAATATCATTTCACATACTTGTCGTTTTAAAGCTTTTATGTCGTTTATTTTTGTTATTGCAATATGTCATTTTCAATTTTGCGGTCGTTTTTTTTAGTTTATTCCGTCAGTTTAATCGTTGTCGTTTCTCGAGTCATTTCGTTTTCAATTTTAAGTTCGCTTTTTATTAGGTATGCTAGTTACCGCTGTTCTAAATATTTATGTCGTTCTCCATGTTTGTGTCGTTTCTCATATTTCTGTATTTTTTTTAAGTTGGTTGTCGCTTTTTATATTGTTGTCGTTTCTAATTATGCTTGACGTTCGCGCATTCTTGTCGTTGCTGACCAAAATCTGTGGACACGACAAATCGTTACGTTATTGCTTCAAAGTTCAAATGGCGTCCTCTTTCTTATCATCCTTCACCTTGCATCTTAAATTATTTAAAGGTACAAACTTAGTCTATTATTATTTTTTTTTTTCGTTTAAAATTGGGCGAAAATGAAAACATTGGAAACCAAATTATGCAACTATGCAAAGCAATTTTTTAATTAAGTAATTTTGCAAAAAGCTATGATAATACAAGGAGTAAAAGAACAAAAATAAATTAAAGGGTCTTTTTTTTTTAAAAATAAAAGAGTGGGAGGTTTTTTTGTGAACTACTTTGGATGGTCAGGAAAATGGACACGAGTAAAGCAAATAGGGATTTTAGCAAAGATTGAATTGGATTGACTAGTTATTTGATCTTTTTTGAGCCCAAAATTGGATATATGACCAAAGTTAAAAGTTTGTAGCTAAATGTCCAACTCATTTAATGACAAAAATAGAAATATAATATATACCATAACTGGAGCTTTAAAAGAAATAAACATTTAGCTAAGAGAGTAAAAAGCCATGATAAACATTCCATAATTATCTAATTTGGCAAAAAGCCATGATAATACAAAGAGTAAAAGGATAACAATAAATTAAAGCTTTTTTTTAAAAAAAATAAAAGAGTGGGAGGCTTTTATGTGAACTACTTTGGATGGTCAGGAAAATAGACACGAGTAAAGCAAATAGGGGTTTTAGCAAAAATGATCGAAAGAAATAAATATTTACCTATAATTTTTAAAATATGGACATATCTTAAACCAATTTAAAAAATTAGTCATCCAGCTAGTTTTCTCATATAAAAACTTATATACTTAATTTATATACTTAGTAAAAAAAGAAGAAGTACTTAAAATATATTTTCACTATTTGTTAATATACCTTAGGTAAAAACTTATTTACCCGGTCAAAAGGTAAAACAAGCATTTATTAAAATAAAATATGAAATAAGGATACTTATTATAATTAGTCAAAGCAGAAAAACGAATGGAGTAATAGAATAGTCTAGGAACAGAATTAAATTTACAATTTTTATCTAGACAATTGAGAAATTAGATTGAAGCAAGTCTTATTATAGGTTAGTAGTTTTAAAATGTGTATGAAGTGATTGAATCATTGAAGAATATTCTAGAACTAAAGCAAGCTGTAATATTTCTGCTTGGCAAAATCTTGAGCATTAATTATTTTCTGATATTGGACAGCTTTCAACCCTAAATTCTCATTCATTGAATTGCAACTTTGTAACCATGAAATTGCATTTACATGCCATTAATGTTTGATAACAAGTAATCTCCCCACATTCAAAATGCTTCGCTTTCAAGAAATAAATGTACCCTTATATTGGTTTCTTTTCTACCAAGTACTCGAATAGTCTCAATATATCTCCACTATGTAGGATATCTATATAAAGGGCACCCTTATTTTAGTTTTGTGGTCAATAATTTTTAAAATTATATGAAGGAAACTGAGGTGAACAATGAGTCAAGCTAGCTATACCATTCAAGGATTAAACCAAATTGGGTGCTACCACTTGATCAAGCAAGGGAATGAAGAGGTTAGCCATTTTCGGATGCCTCTTCACTATCCGAGGTACAAGAAGAGGGACTATATGACTATGCCCGAGTGGAAGCTGGACTTGCTTTTGAGAGATTATGGTTTGCCTATCAATGTTGGAGATGTGAACCAGAAGAGGAACTTTGCCATGGGAGCTTTCCTTTGGCCTTCTCAGACTGAATGATCAAGATTTCTAAGGAGAAAGATATATGGAGAGCTCTCTATAAATATATACATCTATATGCTTTGTATTATCATGCCAACGTAATTTGATAATAGTGATCTATAATTATACCTAATTCTATTTCCATATAGTTATTATTGTTGTAGTGATCTTGGATTTGAGTTAATCTCTTTGTTGTAAATTTCGTTTACTTTTTCCTTTGAGTTTGTTTTCTCTTGTGAAAGGTGATGGAATTTAGAAATGAACTAGTACTTTTGCTGCCATACTAAGTTCCTTTAAGTTAATTCATCTAATTCTAAATGAAGGGTACAAAAATTTATAAACAGGTATCTCAAGAACATAGCAACAATTAAGAATCCCCTAATATTAACACTTTTCAGTTTTTGAATTTTTGTACACTTTGTAACTTTGTTTGATGGATTAATCAGTAGAATCCTTCCAATGGTTTACATCTTTAATGTTCACCCAGATGAACCTGGTCCTAGAATTGGCACGAGTTAGGGCGTTTGCTTTCTAGCTCTACTAGAGAATCAACAAATTATTAAATTAAACACTAATTTTATGTGCTACATCGATATTTCAGTAACCTTATTTCATCAATTTATGATTATTAACTTTTAATGGTTAGCGTTATTATGTTTGCATCAGGTCTCTAATTAACTCTTGCTTAACGTTTTGATGGAACTATATTCAAAGCATCTTGTTCTGTTCTACCATAAGTGGTGGATAGGGGGAAATTACTCCATACGTGGACTTTTTATTTGGCTGAAGAAAATTATGGTTTGTAAACTGAACTCTCAATTTATTTTCTTGTCTTTTTTTTTTTTTTGTCATAATACAATGTTAAGTTAACATCTAAACTATTTATACTTATCTCTTAACATCCTGACATGAAAACGTGGGCCTTGTTTGTCTTGTTAGGATCAGTTTTGATGGCTCTATTACCTAAATGGATAATATTTCTTGAGAATTCATTTATGATCTTAAGAAGGTAGAAATCTAACAAGGAATGGCATAACGAGGTACAATCAATTTTCTGTGTCGTTTGTTAGGTCTTCAAATAAATTTGAAAATTACATGTTACCTCTCTTTCACGGCATGAACACTAAGAGGTGGAAAAATATGCAAACTTCATCTCTTTAAATGTTGCCTTTACTATTTTTATTTTTATTTTTTCATTTTTTAATTCATACACTACACGTATTGTCTAACATGAAATGACCTTTTTTAAGTTCTAATAAGGACAAAATTTTATTCTAAAATTACCAATGCTTTTAAACTTTACCACTTAGCTAGCTAAGACGGAGACGTATATCTGTGACTTTGGGAAAATACATCTCGAAGAGCGAATTAATAATATTAAGTAGTACAAAATCTGTCTATTCATTGTTTGGATATACAATATTTCAGTAGGGTCTACTAAGAAATTCTACAATCTGCGGATATCATATTTGTTTCTCATGTCGTTTTTCCGAAAGCCCAAACTTGTATCTATGGCTAAACTGTCACCACGAATTTAACATTGGCAAATTCTGGGGACAACCGGACAGGTATGGGCTGCAGCGCAGCTTATCTATGAAGCAACTAAGATTAAGACATTTATTATTATTATTATTATTATTATTTTAATAATAATTGGTTAAGAGTTAAGACAAAGTTGGCAGAAACAATTGGATTTGTTAAGAAACAGAAAAAAAAAAAAAAAA
>JXTC01000194.1:273232-455240 GCA_002914845.1 Trema orientale
CGGCCGCAAAAATGTAGGTGCGGTTTGGCCGGTTTGAATCGACAAACTCAAACCGCACGGATTGACAAACTGACCAAACCGCACATTCGGATTGGTTTCTGGATTGACGATTTAGACCGTCCAAATCGGCCATGAACACCCCTAGGGATAAACATGAAAATCTTAACATCAATGCTAGAAACTTAGTCAAGCAAAAGATCAAAATGCTAGTATGTTAATGTATTGATAAATCATGTATTGATAAATCCAATGACGCAAAAAACGAATAAGAGAGAAGAATTTGAGAGAAAGACCCCTTATTTCAATTGGGTATTTTCAATTCAAAGTTATTTGTTTATTAAAATAAGATATTCGTTAATTGGAAGACTCACACAAGAAAGACAGATCATATGCTTAAGTGCTTCTCTAATGGTTATAGTTTCACATGAGATCTTGTTGTTCTCTGCTCGGAGAATTCAGTCAGTCACCGATTCTCTCATTTTGAGCCTAAAATGTCGTTTTAAGAGATTTTAGACCATATGACAAAGAAGGAGAAGAAAAAAAAAATATATATATATACATACACACGTATATATTATGTGAGTTTAGTCTATACCAGTATACCAGACCCAATTCTTTACTCGACTAACTGTAGCCTATGCTTTTCATCTGGATTAGGACACTCCTTCAACGTTCTTCTTAAAAAAAAAAAAAACAAAAAAATCAATTAGACAAAAAGCAAAAATAGTTTCTTTGAACAAGAAAAAACAACCCAAAAGGAGGGAAAAAAAAATAGTAGAGAAATGAGAGTAGAAATTGGAGAAGATGAAAATGGTCGTTATGATTCAAGCTTATGAATCTAGTGAGCAGTGTGACGATGGCAATATTTTTTTATTCTTAGGGTTGGAGGCATCGTCGTCTCTTCCACTGGAGCTATAATTGTGTTCTATTTTTTTCTCCCTCTTAATTGATGAATTCCTTGCCCATCCATTTCAAATACAAAATTTTTTCCAATTTCTAGGGTTCATAAGTAGGAACTTTGTCCCCCTTTTTTTTTTACTCATTTCTATTTACAGGTGATCATGTTTGACGATCAAGAATATATTTTTTTTTTTTCCGTCAGTAGTTATTTGGAATAAACCACTACTCCATTTGTTATTTTTCGGGGCTTGAGACAAATTTCAAAAAAGAGGGGGTTAAATAACAACTCACAATAAAAGTAAAAGGGCAAAGGGTATTTTGTCCTAAGAAAAAAAATAGCCGTACATCTAAATTATTTATACCGTTTGTTTCGCACATTCCATTCCATTGGAATGAAAAATTCATTTGAATGGGTGTTTGTTTCAACAATTCTAAATTTTACATTCAAATGTTCTTTTGGAATGAGGGTTTGTTTCAACAATTTAGGCCTCGTTTGGTTCGCCTATTTGAATGTGTGTATTTGAATGGAAATTGTGGAATGGGTTATAATTGGAATTGAAGACATTTGAATGGAAAAAATAGTGGAATGGGTTATAATTAGAATGGGAGTATTGGAATGGACCATTCAAAAACACCTCTTTCCCTCCATTCTTATCCAAGACACAAAAATCCATTCAAATAGTTGATGTGACTGATGAACCATTTGAATGGAAAAACTAAATTGTTGAAACAAACACTCATTCCAAAAGACCATTTGAATGGAAAATTTAGAATTGTTGAAACAAACACCCATTCAAATGAATTTTCCATTCCAATGGAATGGAATGGGCGAAACAAACGGCCCCTTAGTTTTTCCATTCAAATGGTTCATCAGTCATATGAACTATTTGAATGGATTTTTGTGTCTTGGATAAGAATGGAAGGAAAGATGTGTTTTTGAATGGTCCATTCCAATACTCTCATTCTAATTATAACTCATTCCACTATTTTTTCCATTCAAATGTCTTCCATTCCAATTATAACCCATTCCACAATTTCTATTCAAATACACACATTCAAATAGGCGAACCAAACGGGCCTTAGTTTTACTAGGCATACTAATTTTTTAAAGTAATTTATACATTAACCGAAGTAACACAAAATAACTATCAGAACACCTTAAACTGTGACCTGATTTTCAGATGTGTGATTTGAAATAATACCCATTCGAGTAATTCTTTTGGGGGATCTTTTGAGAAAAAAAAAAAAAAGAAAAAAAAAAGACAAAGCAAGAAAAACACGTGGCAGAATCAGGACCGTAGCATATGGCGCCAACTAAGGGGTTCGGCCGCTCGGGAGTGGGGTGGCCGCAGAACAGACTGTCAACGAAGCATATCTGGCCAGGCTCAGCTTGGCTCACATGGGCATGGGCTCGGCTCCAAAGCCATCCAGGTCCGGAACATGCGCATGGGCCCCACCCACTTTTTAAAAAAGGAAAATGAACATGGTTAGTATTGTTTCGGTAAATGCCTAATATAGGAATATTGTGTGGTCGGATTTTTTTCATTGAAAGTACTTTTAAGAATTTAGTATAAAGCTATCTTTATACTAAAAATTTATATGATACGATTAATTTCGAAAAACATGTATATAAAAATATACTAATAAATCATTCAAAAAAAAAATACACTAACAAAAAGTGTAATTTTCTGAAAAAAAAATTTATATTTTCACATACTTCAATGTGATTGGTCATAAATTTGGTATATACTATTTAATTAATTAATTCAGAACAAAATTAGTATTACTTGATAAATAATGACAAAAACATCTATTGAGATAGAAATTAATTGAATTTGAATGAAAAAAAAATAAGTTTTTTCAACAAAGAAAATAAAATTGGTTAGAAATATTTTATATGGCTGGAAGATACGTGAGTGTATATTATGTTTTTATTCAAAAGTACGAGTTTTTTTTAAGTACATTTGATAAAATTAAATTATGTAATTCAGCTTATGTATATAATCTGAGTATTATATGTACGAGTAATGCTACGGACAATGGGACACGAAGAACTTACACAAAAAAATTTACACCATATGAGTTAATATCTATTTTAACTACCAAATTTTAAATGGTATAGTCTTATATAGAGAAAACAGTTATAATAGATGCAGTAACATTTTGGTGTTAGCTATTTTAGTGAATGATTATTTTGATATTAGAAAAATAATAATTTACAGCCACAAAGATAATAATGACTACTAATCACTAACATTCTTATTACCGATCACTAATATTCTTAACCAACCGATTGTGAAAAATTGTCTTGTAAAAGTCATTTTGGCCCCAAATTACTCATAATCAGGTAATTTTCCCATTTTTAAACTCTCCAAATATTAACCGACATTACCGGTTTTCTCTCTCGTCCTTAGGCTCAGAAGCCCAAGCCCATATAAACGCCGCTTCTCCCTCTCTCTCTCCCTCTCTAACCAGCAGCCGCTTCAAAGTTTGAGATTTTCAGAAGAAAGAAGACCCTTCTCTTCTCTCTCTCTCTCTCTCTCTCTCTCTCTCTCTCTCTGCGCGGTCTCTCCGGAGCCCCCATTGTACGGACCCTAAAACAGATCATCTGAGAGACGTCGCAGAGAGAGATCCACCTTAAGCTCTTCTTGTCGATTTTTTTCCTTTTGAGAGAGAGATTTGCAAAAAAAAATGGAGATTTCCAGGGTTTTCTTTGTCGTTTTGGCTGTTGCTTCTGTCGTTTTGACGGTCTCCTTCCCCGCGGTTCAAGCTCAGTCTTTGGCTCCGGCTCCAGCTCCCGTCAGCGATGGTCAGTTTCTTATCTTCATAATCTTATAGATCTGAATTTGAATATGTCATTGCGTGTTTGTCAATGCTGCATTGTTTTTTTTTTTTTTAAGTTTTTTTTTTTTAATGATCTTAGATTTTGCCCAATAGAGGAAAATATCCATTTTTATTGTTGAATTAGGCCTTAAGATTAATGGGTTTTTAAGGTAAATGAGAAATCTTTAAAGGTCATGAGAATGTGCTGCATTATTATTGTAACTCTTGTTTAGCTCAAGTCTTTTCTGCTTTCCATGGCTTTGGTTTAATCAAATTGATTCTGTTATTGCTTAAGAATTTTTCACGTAAGCAGCAATTTGGTTAAGAAGTTTTAATCCATGTTAACTTTTGTTTTATTTGACTTTTCAGGGACATCCATTGACCAAGGCATTGCGTATGTGCTGATGTTGGTGGCTCTGGTGTTGACATACCTCATCCACTAAATTTGAACTCTTTGCCATTCTGTGGCAAAGTGAGATTGCATAGAGATTTTAAAATGTGTGATTTGCTCATGAATTTGAGGAATTTTATGGATTTATTATACAAGTAGTGTTCTGATTTTGACATATTGTTCTTGACTTCTAGTTGTTGGGAATTTGGTGGGAGTTTTGCTAATGTTGTTATTTTGTTTGGTGGAATTCTACTATAAATCTCTTTATGAGATTCAACAAATAGTTGGGATACTCTTTTATTCTCATCTTCTTCTCAGTCTGGTTTGAATGGGCCATTACCATTTATATGATGTGTTTAATTTTGTCAGGTTTGCCATTATAAAAATAGGGTTTGAATTTTAAAATTAGGCCAGGAACGAACTTCACATGCCTTCATTAAAATGCCTAACGACAAACCGTCATAATAATGACACTAACAATAATAATCGTAATCTAAGGTGGTTGCGGGCATGGCTAAGTGATAACTCAAAAATCATTGTAGAGGATCCTGAGTTGGGAGGATCCCTCTCCCTGAAGTTCAAAAAGTAACAATCATACTAAATAAAGATTTAAGGAACTGGATGAGCTTCCATCTTCTTTACAATGTTGAGGCCCTTGAGGGCTTTAAGGGGTAGGGCCTCCAAAAGGTACTATTGGTATCAAAATCCTCAAAGAAATTGGTGTTATACGTCAAATCAAAACTGTGAAGGATTTTTCAAAATTTTTTGCCTAAAATAGGTAAGTAGACACATGAATAGATTGGAAAGGGAAGGCCTTAATGTTCTACAAAATCTGTTATGTTTAGAACTTATGGGTTGGGAGTTGGCAGAATGCAAGGGGTGACTAAGCAAGTTGTCTAAATATGCAAGCTTTCTCACATAAGCTGGATTATTAATTTACCCTTTGGAGAGTAAGGAGCACCAAGACCCATGTACCGCTATTTTCTTAACATTTTTCTCAAGAGTTCTTTGATTTCTGTGCTTAATGCATCAACCTTCACGAGATAATGCTACCCTTGCTTGCTACCACTGGAACAAAACAGAGTATTTAGAACTTGAAACAGGTTCTGAGTTGCAGCCTGAGCAACAATACCATTTCATAACTACCAAAAAGATAAGATATTGGTAATACAAACAGCTACCTCAAAAAGGAATAAAGAAAAAATCAATGGTAATGAGCTTAGAAGATATATTTAACTCCTTTAAATGTTAATCTAATATCAGCAAAATATACGAACCCAAAAAAATAAGAAAAGCAAGATATGGCATGGTAAATTCTGGTATTCTAATTTCAGAACAATAAAAGTAAGGACTCGAATGGTACACATATAACTCATCCTTTCAACCGTCCAAATAAAATTACCCCAATAATCAAAGTAAAAGTCTCATGTTTCCTCTTTCAACATTAGGATTGAAATGATTTGTGTCTGAGTCTGACATACAATATTGGAAGAGAAGGCAATACACAATTGTCACCCATTACAAAAAAATGTGTAGGAAACTCTCACCAATGAGGCAATATGTTTCAGCCGAATAACCGGTACAGAATTCAATCAAGTTTTCTTGTCACTCGGCTTTGCTTCCTTCTGTTCCTGATCAGCGATCGAGAACTTCTTCACTTTCTGCATAGACATGAAACAAAACCGAAGCACAAAATGTAGAAATAAACATAATGTGCTAGCGCAAAGGCGTCCATTAAGATCGATTTTTTCGCATAAATAAACAACTTTCGAGTAGAAAATTAAGATCTCAACATCGTTAGAGATTTACTAAGTCAAAGGATAACTAATAAGCTGAAAGGCTAAAACTTTGAAGTATTGACATAATTCGAAGATGAAAGGCAAAAAAAAAATAATTGAGTGATGAGCTTCATTATAAATCAAGGGCCACAGTTGAATATCGTTTCAAGAACTCAATTTTCAATTGTTCAATGTCGCTTTTGGTCTGTTAATTTGTCAAAGCCTAAAAATATAGTCGAGAACCCACCTTGGGATCCATCAGATCTTATGGGTAAAATCTCAATTAACAAGCTCATTATCAATAAGTTTCAAGGGGGCAAATAAGACTTTTAACATAATCAGAATCAATATCCTAATCCAAACCCCATAAACCCCAATCTTATTTGTGAGTTCAATAACTTGATCAAGAGACCGAATTGTCCGTACACAAATTCAAGCCCCAAGACGACGAAATCAGAGAGCTTCAAAAAGAAATACCTTGTCGAGTACGCAGAGTCGCAAGGAATGCAAAAGACGAACGCATTTGTCCTGGTCGAAGGGAGAGTCGGTGACGCAGTTGAGGAGATCAAGAGCCTCCTGAGCGCAAACGGGCTGAGCCTGAGCCTGAGCCTGAGCCTGACCACCAGATTGTTCCATTGGAATTCAGAAATAGGGTTTTACAGCCTCTGATAAACCCTTTGCTTAAAATCTTAATAAAACCCCCTTTATTTTCTCTTTCGCGGACTGCTTAGTTCTCGGGGGCAAAAAAATTAATTAAAAAAAAAAAAAAAAAGCGAGGGAAAAGTGATTAAATATTCTCTAGAAATACAACCCGGCTCGCTTTTATTTATTTATTTATTTTTTTAGGCACACCGTATATTGGCACATTGGCACATTGTTTTATAGGGTCTTCCAATGTTCTTGTTGTTGGTGTGAGAGAGAAGGGATTCATCATGTATGTTGTCAAAACTAATATTTATTGTTAGTCACATTTACTGATATAAATTTACTTAAATACTATAATCTCTAACAAATTCGAAACACTTTTTCTAACAAATCTCAAATACTTTATCGACACCTTTAGTACCAGCTAGTATTGTTGATCCCAATTTCAGTTACGCCTCTTTTCAACTATGATCGAAATATTTTAACTGACAATTTTAGTTGTTTCGAGCGATTATCTCATCCACACCTCCTTCACTTGAATTTTTTGTCATGGTCTAAAATTTTAAACAGTGATTGCCTCGTGGAAGCAATTTCAGAAATATGAAATTTTCATTAAAAGAGATTCATAATTTTTGTGAATAATTCATATTATTCTATTTTTTCATTATATACATTAAAAGATGGTCAAAATTGATAATTTTCTTAAAAGAATTGGCAGGAAAAAAAAATTAAACAAATAGAAAGTTTTCATGGATGATGGATATTCTTTGATTCGTGTCAATATTGAATTGATATTGATTAATAAAATTTTCAATATTTAACTATTTTTGTATTCTTATTTAAATAATTTAATTTTGTTTTAATATAAATAATTCATAGCTAAATGAAACTTATTGTCTAAATAAAATTTTAAACAAATAAACTACATAAAATTTTAGTTGAAGTTGAGTAATATATTCTTATTTAAATAATTTAATTTTGTTTTAATATAAATAATTCATAGCTAAATGAAACTTATTGTCAAAACAAAATTTTAAACAAATAAACTACATAAAATTTTAGTTGAAGTTGAGTAATATATCGAGGATAAAGGATCATATTGATCCCCAAATTATGGAAAAGTTTCATTTTGGTTCTTAAATATTAAATTTTGCTATTTTGGTCCTTAAATTATCAAAAAAGTTCCATTTTAATTTCATATATTTTTACCAGAAAGAGTATATAAGATATTTGTGCTCTTCTGTTGTACTTATTTCACGTTTAGAAAGATTGGCTAACACTATAAAGAGAAAAGAACATAAATTGAAGCAGTTTAAAAATGCTTGATTGAATACACATTAGTTGCACATTAGATAAAAATATATTTTAAACCTTTTCAAAATGTGATATTTTGAAATCAATAATACAGAAAAACAAATCTTTTAATCATGTGTTTTTTCTTTTAATAATCAAATAAAATGCATAACAAAAATAACTAAAATGAAATATTTTTAACCGTTTAAGAACCAACATGATGAAATTCAAAATTTAGAATCAAAGTGAAACTTTTTACATTGTTCAAAGACTAATAGGATTTTCTCTCTTTTCTTTTATGGCATGTTTACTTTGCCGTAATCGAAATAAATAAAAAGAAAAATAAATGGGAGAAAAATGAAGGAGAATCGGAATCATCTTTTATATTACGTTGTTTACTTTAAATTTATGGGAAAGGGAATCAAAACTATTAAAGTACCATTCATATGTTTACTTAACACAAGAAACATATAATTGACTGAATTATAGATATTTTGGGGGATAAAATTATATTTTAATATTTTAATTATAAATAGATAGATAAGAGTCTTTACAGGTAATGGTATTCCTTAGGATGTTAGGAGGGGAAGCATTCCCATTCTTTTCTCCCAATTTTATGTGGACCCTACACAGTTCTCCTATTCCCATATTTTGGTAAACAACTAAATGAGAATCATTACTACATATATGATTCCTATTACCTTTTAGTAAACATGCCATTAAGGGGAGACCTATAGAATTATTTATCCATGTATGTGTAACTTTTTGGATTTTCAAAGATAATAATGTACATTTATTTATTTATTTATTTTTGGTCTAGGAGTGTCATCATTTAGATTGATGTTAATTATTAAGGAATACATAGGAAACGGCAATATATCATTAAAGAAATATTAAAGTTTGGGCTAATAATTTTTTTCCTTTACCGTGGAAGTTTCGACTTTTTTTATTAAAAAGAAAAGAAGAAAAGCGATTTTATCAAATTTGAATACGTTTAATAATCGTACTTATACAAGGAAAAATAAATAAAAATTAGGAACAATACTGTTCTTTTTTTTTTTTTTTTTTGGAAGTAAAGACCAATACTGTTCTTGTTTATATGATTTTACTTCATTTTTTTATACAACATTTGAGAGGAAGCTAAAAGCGTTTTTTAGCTCATGGGCATCTCAACACATTATTAGTAGTTTTCCTAAATTAGTAGCACATTCCATGCAAGATAGAGTGATTTTGATCGCTGAAAACACTCCTCTCCTCTGGATAAAATAACCAAAGGGCCCGTCTCAAAAAAAATTTAACCATAATATCCCAATAATAAGGACTGACATAGACTTTGTCATCCCCTTTAAATACCAAAACAAACAAACAAGCTCCATTGAAAATTGAAATGAAACTAAAAAATTCTCATAACTAATCCGAATTTAATTGAAAAAAGTTAAAACGTATTCGATTTCTCTTTTTCACTTTCCATGTGTTGAAGGGAAACAAGGAGAAGAAAATTCCTCCCTCCAACACAAATTATAAGCTCAAGATAGAGAAAGCAAAATTGGCGAAAATGCAGTTTAGAATATTGTTCGCTTTGGCTGCGCTATTCGGGTCCTTCATGGTTGGATATGTAAAGGCAATGACTCACATCGTTGGAGGAAGCCATGGCTGGCATGTACCGGACAACAAAACCTACTTTGATGAATGGGCTAAACCAAGAACCTTTGGAGTTGGTGACAGACTTGGTGAGTATACTCACAAACACGCCTATGAGATCCTTAATGTGTTATTTTTCATTCTAGTATTTGAAACATATAAAATAAACGAACATAATCCCAATTTCAGTTCTTGAAACTATGTTATAGAAATGGCAATTAAGTTGTACATGTTTACACAATATTCCTCATGTACGGTAATGTGTTATGTTTGTGCCTAATTAGTTTTTGGTCAAGAACTTTGAAGTTCGAGTTGTGCCATTAATGACCTTCTAAATTATGTTAAATAACCACCCTCTTCTTTTACAATCCTTGTATTTTGCGAACAGTGTTACTAATCAATATATTTTATGAACTATTGAAATATGTATGTATCCAAACAATTTATTAGGTAAGTATCAAGAAATCTAAAGTTCAAATTATTCACTAATAATGTTCAAAATTACGCAAGAAAACCACTCGTTTATTTTATACACCTTCAATTTGATGGAAAAAGGAGAACTCGCAAGCAAATTTTAATCATGATCACTTAGGTATATATCTAGCATTTTCAATTTTGTGACAAGAATCTAGCAATTGCAAACACTTTTTATTTTTTCTTTTTCTCCTAATGGGCAAGATTTTCAGTATTCCCATCCAGGCCATGTGGCAACAATGTGATATGGGTCAGCAAAGAAGACTACGAAACATGCACTCAAAACAAGGTGATCCAAATGTACTATGAGGGTCCAACAATCCTCAACCTTACAAAAACCGGCGACTACTACTTCTACAATGGGGTTGGTAAGCATTGTGAGGCTGGCCAGAAACTCCACATCAATGTTGGCAACAAAGAGGGCTCTTCCGGTAATCCGCATCCCTTTACACTGTTTGACACCAAAGAAGGTGACACTACCACTGTTGCCGCGGCCACTGCCGCCCCATCCAAGCTTCCAGATGCTAAGTCACACTCCTCCGCCGCAACAATTCGGAATATTGGCGCGGTTTCAGCCAGTTTGTTGACTTTCTTGCTTTCATTATTGATTTAATGACGGTCTAATTGTGATACATAGCACTGCTCGTTAATGTGTGTACTTAAAGTTTGGTTGGGCACATCCTAATAAATTGTATTATGTTATAACTGCAACGTGCTAAATGACAATTTTTCACTAAGGGCTCTATATATATATATATCTCTAGAGGCAGCGGCTGGTTTTTGCATGCACAGAACTTATTATGTTGCATATTATGTAGATCTGCATTGATTTTGTATCCTATGAAGGCCAGTACAACCGAATCTTGTCCTCATTAAAATATGCGTATAAAGTTGAATTTTTAAGTTTGATCTCATACATAATAAGCGAATTTTTCCTGTATAACCACTTTTTCAGGAGCTTCACTAAATATAGCTATTTAAAAATAAAAATAGAAATAATAAAAAAACTAAATATAACTGTTGTATTTTGTCATTTTGTGCTTCAATAATCATTAATATTTTTGGCATACCAAATTGCTGAACGCTCATAAACGACTTTAAAAGCTTTTGAAGTTGAAGAGAAGTATTGACTTTATAAGCAATAAAAAAATCATGACTTCATGTACAACAAATATAGGAGCTAAAAATTTCAAAAAAAAAAAAATATATATATATATATATAGGAGCTAAAAGTAGGGCTGACAATTCGTGTTATCGTGTCATGTTCGGGTCGACACGACACCATAACACCTAACCCGAACACGATACGATTAATAAACGTGTCAAAAATTTAAACCCGAACACGACACGATTAATACACGTGTAACACGACACGACACGTGTAACCCGTTTAATAAACGTGTCATGTGTCATATTATGACCCGTTTGACACGATTATTCAAAATTGACACGATTATTCTAATTTAACACGATTATAACTACTTAATTTAATTTTACTCCTATAAATATGCTTAGAATTAATTAAAATCACGTTTAATATATTAAAATATTAATAAATGTGTCGTATTAGTATCGTGTTGACACAACACGAAAATGACACAAAAACGACACGTTTAATCAAACGGGTTACACAGGTCATTTTCGGGTTAAGCGGGTTGACCCGAAACCCACCCGTTTATTATACGTGTTACACGTGTCAACCCGAAATTGACACGAAAATTAAATAGGTCACCCAAACCCGTTTATTTCGTGTCGTTTTCGAGTCGTATCGTCGTGTCATATAGAAAATTGCCAGCCCTAGCTAAAAGTCACCAATCACCCCCACAAAACTGATTTTGAGTCAAATAAATAATTTTTAGAAATGGTCATTCTCCTAGAGTCCCTAAAGGATTTCAGTACTAGGGCCTAGAAGTAGCCCAAGGTCACAGAAGAAACTAAGCCCATAAACAGTCCAGCTCTCATAACTTAAGCATCCATGCCTTAATACTATGGGGAAATGGATCTAACTAGGAATAATTTGGGCCAAAATAATTTTTCCAAGAATATTCTCAAAATGATTTTCCTAGAAATGTCATAATATTAGTAACGGATAGTTTCCATGTTTTATGATGATAAATAAATTTATGAATTTTATATGACTAATCGTCAGTCATATCCTTCACTAATATCGTCACACTTTTTATTTTTATTTTGTTTGGGAGGGAAATGTCATGACACTTTTATAAAAGTCTTTCAACCGGGACTTACTAGTTATTTGATCATTTTTGGGCCCAAAACTAGCATATCCGAGCTCAAAAGTTTGTTACTAAATGTCCAACTCATTTAATAATAAAAATAGAAATACAACATATTCCACAACTGAAACTGAAACTTAAAAAAAAAAATGAACATTTAGTTATAACTTTAAAATATGGATATCTACTTAAACTAATTTAAAAAATTGGTTATCTGCCAAATTTTCTCATAGAAAAATAATTTTGGCCCAAACCACTGTTAGTTTTGGTCCATTAAAATGCCTTTGGACCACTTCAGGTGGAGGCACGTAGTTTGAGATCATAGCAACTCAGGGTTCTTTCACAAATAGCGGTTTCACTCTCGACTCCTTGTACATTACCATTGGGCCCCCTACAGCCCAACTCAGACGAATAACAAGTTGATTGGCTAATCCAACAAAATCAATTAGTATGAATGGTCCAACTATTTTTTTTTTCCCTTTCATTTTCATTATTGTTATCTTTCCACCGTTTTGATATTTAGAAAAATTAAACAGAAATACATGAAATTCTATGATCACGAATATTATCGTAAATAATCAAAATCATATCATAATTGTTAAAAAAAAAAAAGTATGCAGAGTAAACCTTAAAACTATTAAAAAAAAAAAGTAGAACTGTTTATTTTTTTTATTTATTTATTTTTGGCATAGAAACTCCTTCGATGATACCTTCCGGCTTAACTTTTTTTAGGGAAAAACCTAAGATTCAGGTACTATGAGCTCACATCAAAGAAGTCATTAGTCGTCTAAGTCTGAAAAAAAAAAAAAAAAATTACTATCGATAAGATTTTTTTTCTTTCATATCCGTGATTTGTCTTTTTTTTTTTTTCGTCGATAAGATTTTTTTTTCTTTCATATCCTACCACATAATAATGTTACAAAAATTCAATGGATTTATTTATTTTTAGGTAGAGACTGGAGTGTGAAGAGTTAGTAAATAGTCACACAAGAAGTGCGTGGTGGTAACTAAGTGAGTGGGGAGTGTGTTTGGTGTGGGGTTGTATTAATATCTGCCATCGCAATTCATGAGATATGAATTGGCTGCATATATGTATATATATAGACATGCATGTATTGTATTGCATATCAGAAAAGGCCCATTCACAAAATCTCACTCGTCCCATATTATCTCCTCTTTCTGTCGGGTGGTTGCTCCAATTCACATCCTCCGGGCCCTACCTGCCTAATTTTCCACCCACACTGCATGACCACGCATCCTTTTAGTCTGAGAATCTTTAATTTCCGCATTTAGTGCATTTTATTTGTACGGATCCTATTTTCTTCACTGCCTTCACTACACAAAATCCCCCCCCCCCTTTTTTTTTTCTTCTCTCTTCAAATTTTTTTTTTTTTTTAAATAATCTCTTTTCTTTTTTTTTTTTTTCAATTTTAATATTACAATTCTCAATTAAAGACTCCTTGCTCTTATATTGGTACAATTAGCAAGGGCAATCTCCAACACTACATGAGTTATTATTATGTTATTCTGAGATACTTCTGATTGGATTCGTACGAGTCTAGTCTATTAATTATGATTTCACAGTAATAGGCTGACACCTTAATGTGCTCCATAATATTACTCCTCAAATTTTAATGAAAAAGAGTGATAAAATTTACGAGAATTCTATTATAGGCTTATTATAATAGATGTTGGAAATTCGCCAGATGTGTTTGATTACAGTTTTTTTTTGTTAACAAGACTGTTTTTATGATACAAGGTTACTTTTATTTTGAGATTACAGATTCTCTCAAAATCTAGTACTTTACCATCTCTTTCGTATGCGAGCACTCAACTTGTGTTGAAACAGTTGAAAAGTTCGATAATTTTCAGTGTTATTTTGTTATGATATCATGATTGATTATGGATTCTTTGAAAAAGTTAAAAAAGGTTCAGATGTCGGTCAACATGTACATAAGAAGTCGTCATTGTTTCTTTACCTAGAACACAAGTTATAATATGCCCATCAACAAATGGGTCGCTGCATTGGTTGGTAAGTGAATTGCTAGAACAAGGATAGTGGTGTTTTTTCTGGTATGATAGTGTACGGAAACTAATAAACTACAGTGTGTTTTGTATTATATATGCTTGATGTTCGGTCATAACAATTGGTAATGAAGCCCCATAACACAACACTCGTTTGGAGCATGGAGTTGCTCTCCGACACAACATGGCCTAGTAAAAGGGAAACATGGGACTTTTTTATACGTATTTTTGGTGCTAAATTCCATGCCATCCGTATTTAAGGTATAGCACCATACTTTCAAATTTGAAGGATGTGCATGGATCGAAATAATGGCCATTGACTATATTTCTTCTTCCCATATCCAAATGTTCTTCGAAATACTGTTTATAATTCGTTCAGAACTTTGATAAAAATTCAAAAAAAATAAATAGAGAAAATTTTTCCTCTTATAATCTTGACTTGACAGTTATGGTAAGAGCGTGATAAATTCAAATCAAAGTATCTATATCTGTAATTTAGGATGAGTAATATTCGAAATACTCAAAATTAATATGATAAGTTATACCAAAAAATGTGATATAATCTTTAACTACATCTTATAACATAAATCAAATTTTTAAATAGCATATTCTTGTTTTAGTAAACTTTATATTGAGTGAGCGGTAAGAGCACATGCTACATGGGATCTCGGTCCTAAGTACAAGTCACACAGAGGTAAACGTGAAAATCTATTATCCCTAATGGGATAGGGTGGGGATTGGGTAGTAGTGAGTATTTTCTTTTAATTTGTAATAATTGGAGGTCAGATAGGATGAGGAAGTATTTTTTTTTAAAATTATAATAAATAGAGATAATTAGTTAAATTCCATTCTTTTTATTTAAAAAAAAATATTGAGTGAGCTGTAAGAGTGTACTCTCTCATATGGGCCACGATCAAGCGACCATAAAAATTAGAAAGCCCGTCGACTTGGTGGGCTGCTTCGTGACGTGGATGCCCAAAATGATGAAACACAAAACTCTTATCCATACCTGATGGGCCACGTCAGCAAAACAAGAAGATTAATAAAGTGGGACCCTTCTATCACAGTCATAGGTGCAGATACAGTAATGTCTGAGCTGGATTGGTGGAGGGGACCATGGGCCCCAAAGGCGGCAAACAAAAGGCCCAGTTGCAACACTTGCACTGCCCGAGGTGGTGAAGAACCGTTAGCCTGACATTACGTGTACGGCCACGATTGATTTATGTGGAGCTGGAGAATAGCAAAGAAGATCTTCTGGAGTGTTTTGTTCCATCTGGGGTGAATCTTGGGAAAGTTTTGGAATTTTGTGCCGGGAAGGATTTTATTTTAAAACTGTCCTTAGTCCTATGGGGCATCTTGGTTTGTGGGGCTAAGTTTTTTCCTTTAAGGCCGTGACCTTCTATTGCATCAAAGAGCAGAGAAAGAAGACAGAGAGAGGGACTGGGAGAGAGGGCAGCCTTAAAAGTTATGGGACAAAACGCCCTAAAGAAAAAGACCAAGCCAAAGTTTTGAGGGTTCAGAAAATTTTAGTGCATGATGAATGAGAAAGTCGATCAATCTGTCATATTTTTGGCTGGTTCAAACATTGTGTTCAGGTTGCCAATTTTTCAGTCTCCTGTTCCATTATGAAAAAATCATCATATTGAAATCAAAAATCATCATATTGAAATCAACTATGTAGTAGTATATGCGACAATGATTGAATTAATATTTATCAACCATGGTCCCAACATAAGTTTCAGTCCAACTATTTGAAATATTAAGTGTTGCGATGGCTCATAATTCATAAGTTTCAGGATGAGGATTTGATTTTAAAGAAAGTCATGAAGGGTCGGCTCGTTTTAGAAAAAGAGGAAAAAAAAAGAGGTAAATGGTAATGCACCAATTTATGCATTATATTACTAGTCTTGTATAAAGGTTACAAAAACTTCTCTTATCAAGTTGCCCTTTGAATTTCACTAATAAATGTTAATTTCTATGATCTCTATATAGAGATCCTCATCCCATTGAAGTAGTATAGGACTACTGGCAATGAAAAGTATCAAAACACGTATAGTATTGACTATTGAGCACCACCCTAATAGAGATGTGAGGTCTATGAACCACATATGAGGCTCAATTCTATTAGTATAGATGCCTTTTAACATGTTTTTAGCAAAAATGTAACGATAACAATTAAATTTCTTTGCAATACTCTAAGCAAAATGCAAAACTGATAATGGGCATATAATGTATTTGGGTTGGGCTAGTCTTATATAAATGGAGATGATTGTGGGGGACCCAAAAGATTTAATTCAAGAGGCATTGTCTCTATGCATTTAAATTGGGCTTAGAAATTCTGAAGTATCCCAGTAATAGGTTTGGCAACAGAGCTATCAGCAATGCTGAAAAAATTTTCATCACTCCCTTTTATTTTGTCTCCAGCTTCCTCTCCAATGCGTCTATCAGAAAGTGACATAACTATTGCACTCTTTATATGCCCTTCATAAAACAATCACAGTGGTCTACATACATAGGCCTAAAACAAATAACTAAACATAAAAAAAAAGAGGAAGAAATATGGAACCCATAACACCTAGAAAAAAAAAATACTTAAAAAAAAGCTATATTTATATATATACAAAGAGTAAGAAAACAAAGAAAAAGACAAGCTGGTTTTCTCAGGGTATGTTTGTCATATTAGGCATGTAGGCTGCTTGTCTTCAGGTATAACTGCATAGCCAAAAGCATTTTAATTAAGGTATTGGCTTTTGTATGAGGTATATATATAAGCTAATGAAGTTTGGCTATTTGTGTATGGACTATTTTTTCTATGCCAGAGACAGAGAGAGTTTTTCTTAGTGTTGCAGATGTTCAGTTAGGCTCTAAAATGACCCAACTGTTGGCTCTTCTTTCCCAGTCTTATCTAATTGGTCAATGGACCACTTAATTGCTCTTGTTTAAAATTGAAAAATATATGTTTATTAATATAAAGAAATCGTTATAACTGCCTATTAATATTCTGTTAACCCCAACCGTTGATTTGAAGCATGAACTCTAGATATTATACGATAGCAATCTTTTTACCCCAATAGTCTGATTGTTTATCCACTCACTTGGATGATACCCCAAAGAGCTTTAATTATAATACGCTAAACTGGTCAAAGACAAACTTTGGCTTTAACAGTCAAACAATTGCTCTAAACTATTTGTACTTTTCCATTTTATCTTTTGCCCAAATTAGGTCCAAACCAAAATATTGCATTAAGAATGGTATCTTTCTTTTTCTTGAACAAGAATTATTAGTCTTCATTCTGACAAATATATGTAAATGTAGATAAAATTATTCGTATTGTATAATAATTCACTATATGCTCACTAAATAAAAGCATGAATGCCCATTAAAATCAATTCTTTTAAAGCATTAGAGCCAAATTAATTCAATCGTTTTGTAATAATCATACACCTAAGGATATGCCCAAGAAAGATGACATTCCCAGCGCCATAATTGGCATAAATTTTCTTACCTTTTCCATTGTTGGAATATGTTTGGTTTTCTAGCAAAAGTGTCCTATATATTATTGAGATTCATGTGTTATAAGCTCTAATTTTAAGAGAAGAGAGACAACCATACTTTCAGCCCAAGTAAAGTGTGTGACTTATTATAACCTCTGAGTTTTTATGGTGAAAGTGATTTGAGAACCCAGGAGATGATATGATTCACCCACATACTGTACTAATAATGTCAGGGTTGGGCCAATTTTACTGACTAATTGAATATACTACCCACATTAATTGAGACAATGTAGTTGTAGGTGTGGCATTACTCATTAGTATTACTTCTCAAATACGCTGAAACAATCATTTTTATTTTTATCTTTTTTTTAATGCACGTTTCTCCAATTAAACGAAAAATATAATATCTCACCAACCATTCAAAGAGAAATCTAACTCAAGCTTCTCATACAACCCAAACAAACATTTCTCAATTCATTAGAAGGGCTATACAAATGCTCCAACGGAGTGTTGATAATCAATTCATAAACAATCTTCGAAAAGAGAGACAACAAAATGTGCGAGAGAGTACCATAGGCCATTTGGTTGGCAATCTGACAAAGAAAGTGGCAAGAAAATACCCCGAAACGCGATCACAAATAGACAAAAATGCCAGCAAACGTGGTCTTGTGACCAATGTCGCGTGCTCATCAAGCGGCCTTGTAAGCAATCTCCCTCTAGCTGCTTGAACTTGAAGCCCATTTGTGTGCAAGTGTGGTATACCTGCACGAGCTGCAATAAGTTCCGGAACAATCACCCAAAACCTGCCAAAGAATCCTTTTAGCGAAGGTTAATAAGAATTCGACTGCGGTTATATGTGGTAAGAAACAAGATTAAACCACAACAAAGATTATTATTATATAGAATGTAATTATATTGAAAAATCTTGTGAAGGAGAAACATTTCTTAGTTGTAAAGGCATAATACCCTTAATTAAGTATTCAAAACCAGTGTATTAAAGCTAGAAACTTAATTCCCTACTCCCCTCTCCCCCCCCCCCCCCCCTCCAAAAAAAAAAAATCTTGCTTACTAATATTATAATTTTTATAAATCGTATAGTTGATGAAAATTTTACTAAAGAACACCTAGACTCTAGTGTACATAATCACATATTCTTCCACTCTTGAAAACAATAAAGTAAAAAATGTTATTTCATATTTAAAGTAAACCTTTTTTTTCCCCTCGACATAGTTGTGGATTTATTTATTCAATTTTTTTAGAAAAGACATTATGGGATATTTGAGTATTAGGATAAGAAGAGGTACAATGATTCGTGGAGAGTCTCAGCAATCAAAATTTGGAAAACTTATCTATGATTGGAAATATCTGAGAGCCTCAGTCGCCTTGCCACTAAGAGTAAGCACTAATCAGAGCAGGTATGGTGTCCAACGTAACGGCCATAACCGCACAACTGTTTTCCACATCCTAATTCTCCATTAAATTCATGCCACGTGTCCTTTTTACCGACCCTGTCAGTCCACTCCTTTTTCTTTTTCTTAAAAAAGGTTTTGATAATTTCTCCTCTCTCTTACCTTTTTGTCTTTCCATTCCTTTTTCCGAATGATGTTTTTCTCTATTTAATCTATATATATATATATTTGAACGACCCATTAAATTCTTTATAATGTAGTGTAATTAATATGATTAAATACATTAATTTTACTATTATCAGGGACAATTCCCAAATTAAATGAATCTTTTAAAAAATCCACTAACCACCGAATAGGCAAGGCATAAAAAGTGCATTTCACCAGCACGTGTACACTCGTGTACGAATTATGGAATATATTTTTTGGACCGACTTATATAAATAATTACTCTGATTTTAAATTTCATTTTACCACTTTTATCTTTCACGAGGGTGCCAGTCACGTGGAAGGGCACGTGCATTTTATTGACAAAAATATAAAATAAAAATAACAGTAACAAAATACAGAAGACCGTACACTTAGACTAAACTGTCCATCACCGTTGCTGTGACGGATATTTTCTTACATTAATTAACACTAATATATATAGTTAAAAATAAATAACAAATACATAGCAGATGCAACCAAAACTGAAAAAACAAAATACAAAAAAATACACACAAAAAAAGAAAAAAAAAAAAAACCGATATTTTGATTCCCGCCGATACAAAATTTTTGGCCAAAAATAGGGAGATGATGATGAGAGAAGATAATGTCTCAAAGAGCCACGAGAGGATCTGAACTGAATAAATCGCCGATATCTTGGAAATAATCGTCTACTTGGAACGCTTTGGAGGCGGATCCGAAGTCCCAACTCGTCTCTGCGAAAATGTCGCTGAAATCTCGGCCGAAAATACCGTCTCGCTGGCTCGTCTCGTCGAAAAAATCCGGTATCGAGCTCTGAAAGTCAAAAATATCGTCCGGGATGAACGATTCAAAACTCGAGTGCTCCGAGAACTCGGAGAAGTTCTCCGATACGCACGACTCGTCTCGCGTATCGCCGATATCTCGGGACGTTTCCTTCGAGCCCAGAGAATCGGCTTCCTCGTTCGACGGCGAAGGGCACCGGAGGACGGAGGTCGGAGAGCAGAGGTTCTGGTTGTTGTGAGACTCGTCGCCGGAATAGTACCCGGAGCTCACCGCCGGCTTGTTTTCCGGTGATGATTTCGCCGGGAGAGGAGGGGTGGCGAAGTTGGTGAGCGCGTCGGGCCCACGCAACTGAATGGCCGCGCTGTCGTACACCATGGCAGCCTCTTCCGCAGTGTCGTACGTGCCCAGCCAGAGCCGTACGCGTCTCAGAGGGTCTCTGATCTCCGCCGCCCACTTCCCCCAGGGCCTCTGCCTCACGCCCCGGAACTTCTTCTCCGACGTCGCCGTCGTCTTCAGACTCCGGTGAGTCGCCGCCGGGACCTTCGTCCGTACGGAGGACCTCTTCCTCGACGACCGGCTCCTCCAAACGGCGTCGCTGCTTTCCCTCGTCGAGCACGGCGACGACTCGATCGTAATCTCGTTCACGAACTTCTTCACCCTCCGCCGAGAAATGGGCTTCTGGGTATTGCCGTGACGATCTTCCTCGTCGCTGGAAGAGTCGGTGGCGTCGCCGTCGGTGACGGAAACCCGTACAATTCTGGGTCTGACCATCTCCGGCGCCTGCGAGGGTGTGGTTTGAGGATGGAACTCTTTGGTTGTGAGTTTAGTTTGATTTCGGTGTTCGGAAAACTTGACTACTGGTCCTCCTCGATTCATCTTTTCTTTTTTTTGGGAAGCTTCTTTAGATTCTCGAGTAGTAGGAGTAGTGGTGGTGGTGGTTATGGCATTTGAAAGCGAAATGAGGAGAGTGAAATAATGGAGTGAAAAAAGGGGGGAAAAGATTCGTTTTGGAGACTAGACACGAGGAGGGAATAAAGAAGACGAAGAAGAAGATAATAAAGCTGGAACAGAGACTCGTTAAAGAGAAGCAAAAGGCTTGAAAATGGAGACTGGGTTGGGGTTTAAAAAACTCGAGAGCAAAAAGTTCATTAAAGGACGAGAAATTTCACGGAAAGTCACACCCAGAAAAAGAAAATTTAAAAAAAAAAAAAAGAAAAAGAAAAGAAAGAACAGTGAGCGTGACGAGAGACCCACAGTACGGTAAAGCAGAGATGTATACTGAGATGGGATTTGGGTATGGAGAGAGAGAGAGAGAGAGAGAGAGAGAGAGAGAGTCTGAGAGCCAAAAGAAAAGAGAAAGAAGGAAAATGGAAATTTTCTGGGAAAGTTTCAAAGAGGAAAAGAAAATAAAGGAAAGAAAGATGAGAGAGTGTGGACAGTAGGAGTAGCTTTACCGGAAAGGTAGCAAATGGGAATAAATGTTTTTGGAATCTAAACACACTCACTCAAGCTTCCACACTATACTATACTAAATCTGAGTCACTAAAACCCTCCTTATAGAGTTCTCGAATATTTTCTCTCAGATTCCCGGGAAAATCTTGGAGAGGAAAAGAAAGTTAGAGCGAGACAGAAAGTGGGAGAGATAGAGAGAGATAACACGCTACACAGAGAAAGAAAGAATGAAAGAAGCAAAACTGTTGCGGTCTAATACAGAAGCTTGCTACTTTATAGGATCTACCAAACAGCCGTAATCGCCAAACCTGGTTTAAATGCCTTTTTTTATTTTTTTATTTACAATTGTCATTATTATTATTATTATTATTTAACTTTTCTTATTTTTATTTCTTAAATACGTGTGTGTTATTAATTATTATTACTATTATTATTTTTATTATTGTGGTTGTTGTTATTATAAATAGTCTTTTTACCGGTGAGGAGTTTGTGAGTCTTGATTCTTGATTCTTGATGATAGTAAAAGATTCCGGCCGACTCCACCGTAGATATTTTCTTTTGACGAGATGCCGCATAAACCGGGCGTGCGAGATCGTTACGCGTGGCAAGTGGGTATTAAGATCTAACGGTGAGGGAAAGGTCAGGAAAGCGGGTCCCTGTATGACTCAGCAAAAGAATTTATATTCTCGTAATTTGGGATTCAGGTCACGTGAGATACACACATGGGGGGTACAGTCCTCCTTTGACTGAAAAAGAAAAAAAAAAAGTCTCTCTTTTTTAATTAGGTGTCTGTGCCACTTTTATTTAATTTATTATCATAATGCCCATTGAATGGCCTGTAATTACTTATTAACCTTTGAGCTGATAAGTTTTTATCTGCCAGGGTTATCTTAGTAATTACAGTTGTCAATGTAAAAAGATCTTAGAAGCCGTTATCTTAATTCTTAACGCGTTTGATAATTTTACCATTTAAACCTTATCATTTACAGCTAAGTGTAACGTGGCAGGCAACCTCGAATTTGGTACCATTAATAACCATGTTCTTAAACCATGCACGCTCTTCTTCCTTAACCTTACCTTTTTTTTTTTTCCCCAAAAAAATAAAAAGAAAAAACTTGGTACAGTCCAAAAGTGTTCCGGTGTGGCACAGGCAGGGGTTAGACCCTACAACTCAGACACGTTTCAGTATTCGATTAGCTTGTTGGATTAAAAGTAAAACATGGTCTTCTCTGAGTGTTGGTTCATGGTTAGTCAAAGTCCGAATAGTGATTGGCCATCAACTCATCACAATTCACAGCCTTTTATTTATTGTCAGTAAATTTTGGCCACTTGATGGGGGAGCCAAGTAGCCAATCGTTTATGACAGTTATTAGCTGCTCATCAACTTGCGAATTTAATTACTTTATATTTATACGTTTCTTAGTAATATCTACACATATATAAAAATATTAAATAATAATCATAGCTAGACAATTTTCACAAACAACTACACATATATAAAAATATTAAATAATAATCATAACTAGACAATTTTCACAAACAAACGTGTTCATTCTAACTCGGGGTAATGCATTTTAGGCTTTCTCTCAAAGTTTCTATTTTGCAGCATTGCAGTTATTTATAAGCTACCAATTCAGTATACAAAATTGATCCCAAAAAAAAAAAAAGACAGAAATAATTTCTCACTGTCTTTTATGTATTTTTTTTAAACTACGAATAAATCGATGTATAAACTTGGTTTAGAAATTATGTTCTCTGCTCTTTGGATCTTGTTTCCATTAAAATTTTGTGTTGTCTAAGGATGACAACTTATTACTAGTTCTTACCTTCAATATAACTCAGTCTTGCTTTTTGTAATTTTTTCTTTTTCTTCGACAACTTACTCGGTCATTTTCGTTATATATGTGCATTTTTTATTAAAAAAAATTGTTTGGTTTATGCCTATAATTATTTTTATCCAATATTACAACTAAAATTGCTGAAAATTAGAAGCGTACATTTGGCAGCGACATAATAAGATCATTTTTTAAATGATGTATATATGTAACTCTTTCGTATAAATTTGAGACATTTAAACAGCATTGCAAAAAGAGCCTCTATGCATCTGCAGAAGTCACCAGATACTAAGGTCAAGCACTTTTGGGCACAATATTTTTTAAATATATTTTCTTTAAAAGAGAGAGAGAGAGAGAGAGAGAGAGTAAAGATACAAGAAGAATAATTGAAGAGAAAATATATGTGTAGATAGTATAATTATAATGAAATAAACCGAACAAAAGTGTTTGCTATTAATTTCTGTATGCCATATTCTTTTATAGCGCATGGCAAGTTTAGGTGTTTACAATAAATAAGTAGTGTCATTTTCTCTTAAATTCAATGGCCAATAGGCCAGAGATGTCTTTACACTCGGAAGCCCCTAAACGGCGTAGTACTTATGAAATCTGTCAACCTCGTGACAAAAAAAACGTTGCCTCAGTCATATTCTTCTTTCATCTACACCCCATCAACGTGTATCCTTAAATTACCAATATGCCCTCGTTATGTAGCCACATTTTATTATTATTATTTTTTTTGCAATAATATTTTCCTACGTTGATGTGTATAATGTGGGGTTTTCTTTCTTCATTCATATAGTTTTATCCATAATTTTTCTCTACTATATAAATCCCTATAACTTTTTCTCCTTTTTTCTTTCGCAAAAATTTGAAGGCAATCATTTGGGTGGAAGATGTATAATGGATACTACGATAGTGGTGACTCGAACACAAAATTTCTCGCAAGGAGAACAAAAACCTGCCATTGTATACCTAAAACTCAACGATCAAGATTAGATCTTAGAATGGTAGAAGTGTTTATTAAATTAGAAAGAGGACTGCTTACATTATTCTCTTTTCCACTATTCGGAGAGGGAAAAAGAGAGTAGTAATTTCAGAAAGGTAAGAAAAATAAAAAGGTAAAAAAAAAGTGACCATAGTAGAGGGTATAGTAGTCATTAAGCGACATGTGAAATTGGGCCGAGAAATGGAGCAAGGAATCAGGGCAGTCCATGTTTGGTTAAGGTAGTAGTAGTGTAGTGGGAGTATATAGTAGTCACTAGTCATAGACTGGAGTGTATCAGTAAGTGAGCCAAGCATTCCTCGCAAAACGTGTCAAGAAACAAATGCGGCCGTCCTGCTTGTTTCTTTCACGATTTGTCCACTTTACTTAACTCACCTAATTTTTTAATTCCCATTTATTTAACTTTGCTCTCTACACTCTCACCACCACCCAACACAACTTGCTGTCGTTTTTTTTTTTTTTTTTCAAAATTTAAAATAATAAAAAATAAAATACAATCTGAGCCTTTTGTCTCCTTTGTTTTCTATTTTGTTTGAAAACAGAAATTAACAATAAATCACTTGCCTAGTCTCAACATTTGTTATGGACATTAAATTAAATGTGTAAACCAAGAAATAATTCCAAGCTCCTCCCCAGTGATAATTAGTTGTCACCATATGATTGGTTGTTGAGCCTTCACTATCACAGCCAAGCTTTTTCCCCAGTGCACATATGCTACGTACGTGTACTATTTTTTTTTTTTTTGTTGGAAAGTTTAGTTTGGTACAATTCTAATTAATAACCATTTGCCGCTTTGTTTTGTAGTCAAATTTGGATTATTTCTTCACTCAAAGTGCTTAGACATATATACTAGATAGCTCCATATTTGTAATTATATGCATGATTAGTGAGACTACTAAGTGAGAATAAGGAATAAAAAGTAAGTCCAAAAAATTGAATCTAATATTACAAAATAAGATCAAAAAGACCTGGGAGTTGGGTGGTACAACTTGGGGGTTACCTAGGACATTGACATTGTTTTTGCATGCACGGATATTTATAAAAATTACAGCATGATGAGTACTAGCAGATTGATATAACTTGGTAGATCAGCAAAGACCATAGTACAAAACTTTTTTGTCTGAAACGAAGCATAAACAGTGAAATATCACAAAAATAAATGTATAATCTATTACATATACTAAAGACACATATACATCAGTACACTGTCTCAGATGTTTACTTCTTTATATGATTTCTGTTAACATTAAAAAAAATGTTACCGCATTTACCTTTGGGGAATTTGTCTTCCATATGTATATATATAATTCATAGACTATCTCATTTAATGGAAATTAAATTCACCAGGGGTAATGTTCTTTTGCTATATCATAAATGTTCTTGAAATTTAGGAATATGCATATTATTAAGAAATTCCTATTTAAATTCCAAATCACAAATTTTATCTCCCCTTATCTCTTTTTTTTTTTTTTGGGTAATCATATTATAACTAAGTTATTACTGTTAATTAGATTGAGAAATGTGATTTTGGATCCAATGGATAGTAGAAGAAAATGGGCATTTGGATTATCAATGAGGAAAAAAACAAAAAAGATGTAGCTTTCTTGGACTTTGTCCATATTGCCTTGCTGCTTGTGAATGGTATGAAAACCATAGATTAAAATACAAGCAAAGAAGTACATGGGATTCGACAAATAATTCCATTAGAGAGGTCATATTATTATTTGTCCGACCCGCATGAGAAATAATATTTGATGTTTTGGCTTCTCAAACTACTAAATTTTCTACCATTTTCTTATTGCAACTTTGTGGTAGCTAAAAGTACTTATGTTAGAGAAACAAGGTCAATGAGCACCATCCCCTAGATGCATTCTTTGAGCCACAAAAATGGAGATAAATTCCATTATAATTAATCCAAATATTAATATCGAAACAAACTATATAAATGGAGCGAATCATTTATTTATTTTTGGTCCATCGGGATTTGACTGTATCCCAATGTTGTTATGCGAGTCAATTAATTAGCACTGAGACCTAGATTTGCTCTTGTTTCTGAGTTAATATTATTGAACAATCATGGTGTTTATGAAACATTAGAAACATCACACCACTTAAATAAATAAATACGAGTTTATATAAGGCACTACAAAGGGAGGGACTGCATGTGTGACAATCCGTACCAAAAAAAAAAAAGAGAATTGTTTATATTTTCTAAATAATACAAGGATAAATGAAAAGTCTAATTAGCCCTTATCTATAGGTATTTATTAAGGGTCAATTTGGTAATTCATTTAGAGACAGTTTAAGAAATCGAGTTTAATAATCTGCTTAGTTTTATACATACGGTATATGGGAAAGGTAGAGAGGCAGCCACATAGTTTCAAGGAAGAAGAAGAAGCAAGAAAAAGATTCAATTCGTTTGAATTTTAAAGTAATTAACTATAATCTATTGAGTCTACAGACACTGATTAGATTTTTGGGGATTGGAATTGCATGCCAAAGGTTAGGGTTTTAATTTGCCCATAAATAATTTATGAACTAGTCTATTGACATTAAGATTTAAACAAGATAAATTTTGAGTGATTTGGTTGGATAAATAGAAAGTTATAAATTTTTTAGTTTTGGGCTAAGATATAAGAACACAGCAGATGTTCCGACTAGCTTTTCAGATATTTCTACTAGTCTGATTGGGTCTATTTAATATGGTTAGAAAGCTTATCAAATTATCTTTCCAACGTTATATAATTTATTAAAAACGGATTTATAAATAGAGAGTTATAGCCAATTGAAGTGAGTACTACGAATCTAGAAAAACTGAAACTTTTGGTATTTTTAGCAAAATGTGGCAGTGATTTTTGGGGCTTTATAGGGCTTACTTATGCACCTTATAATCACATTCTTAGTACTATTAAGATCCTCATGACTTGTGGAATAGCTCTCCTAAGTTTGGTAATTTTTGGAGTAGGTTAGAATTGTTATAAATTGTGAGAAATTGATATTATTGGGTAATAGTTGTAAAGTTAATTATAGAAGATGCTTAAGCAACAAGTAGTCAATATTTTTAGTATAATTAGAGTATGATTTTATTATTGTGATATTTATATATGACTTGTGTGATAATAGGTATTTGAGAGGTTATGTTGATTATTTTAATTAAATAGGCAAAGCGAATGAGGTAAGTAACCTTTGATCTTTTTTAGTAGTTTTCCTCGTCCAAAAGCTAAATGTTTTATTATTTTATTATTTTTACTAGAGTCATATTTACAAGTATTTTCTTTAAAATATGATTTCAAGTAAAAATATATTTTGGTAATAAGATTATTTATCGAAAGAAATTTGTTTTATTGAAATAGCATAATTTTTGTGAAAAGTAGTATGATTTTATGTTTTATACAAATTATGGATTAAGTATATGAATTACTGTTGAACGTGATTATAAGAAAATTGTATTAGAATGACTATAATATTATAATAAGGTGAAAATTAAATTGTTTATGATTCGTTATTATAAATAAGTGTTTTGAAATTCTCTTCAGTGACTATGCACATGGACCAAAACCACAGGGGTTATATGTAGACAATACTGACCTAACTGCAAGGTTAAATATAGTAGATTCATACCTGGCTATATGAGTTATCTATAATATATTCGGACACGGCTACAGGGATTATTTGTGACAGATTCGGACCCAGCAACAAGGGTTATTTGTGACAGATTCGGACCTAGTCACAGGGGGTTAAGTGCGACAATAGTCGCCAAAAACTGGAAAAAAGTATAATTAAAATTATTATTGACTAAAAAGGAATTCGAAAAGACAAATTTGAAAACTTAATACTTCTTTTTGTTAAAATATGTACTAAATGACTTGATTTGAATATTTTCAAAGTATTGATTTCTGAAACCAAATTTATTCTGAAAAAAATATTTGTTAATGATTTTGGTTTACACATGCTTGATCCAACTAGTTAAGGTTACTGGTTACTTATTGAGCTTCTAGCTTACCTTTTTATTTTTTCCTCATAGGTTTTAAAGATTGTCAGTTAACAGGCTCACAAAGGGAACTTATTTAGTGGTTCAAAGAGAAGAATTTTTTCATCTTAATTTAGAAAATGTGAAGACGCAGAAGGTTGATAATCTTGAATTTATTGGATTATAGTTTCTATTGTATAGTGTTTATTTTGAATATTTGGAAACTTTATAAGAGTTGTTGAATTTTATATTATACATTAGTATTTATTGGAGATCAAATATTTTTAATTATATTGGTTTATAGAAAGTTGCTTTGCATACCTATGGGGTTTTGCCTTATAGGTATGCGGCGCACGTCCTCAGGTATGGGTGTGACATCATGCATATGGTTGGGGCCTTATATAAACACTGCTCAGATATTTCTCTTTCAAAGATGCTCATCAAATAATTCACAATCGGGAGAAGAGTAATATTAAGGTCATGATCACCAACTCATACTGCTCAGATATTTCTCTGTCAAAGATACTCATCAAATAGTTTACAATCGGGAGAAAAGTAACATTAGGGTCATGATCACCAACTCATATTGTAGTAAAAAATTTTACCAACGTTTCTTATACAAAAATCTAATATTAGTGTTATCAATTTTAAAAGATATGCATGTGATTTAAAAGTAAGTTATTGAGAGTTAATTAGTATCTTTAATGCTGGACATGAAAGATTAAGATTAACAATAGTTTTTAAAATTCAAACATCCATCCTAAACTTGGAAAAATATATGTGAAAAGATAGTTGAGATTACAAAAATTAGTCGCGAAGTTGTTGCTCTTTTGCGTCGAGCGTCGGACCGTGTATGTTTTTGGGTAACATTGCGTCGTTATTTTAAGTAATCACAGCTTTTCATTCTCATTATGATTCAAAAAATAGAATATTGTGATTATTTAGATGCGTCATAATACAAATCTTTTTGACAATAGTTAGCCAAGAATAATATGTAGATATATATATGTGTGTGGGCGTGTATGCTAGTACTTAGTGGCTGTCAATTTCTATTCTACAATAAGAATTAAATAACACAATCTGCATAATTTAGAGACAAAGTGCATGTAATTACATGTTTTTTTCCCTTCGGATTTCATTCGTGTGTAAAAAAATAGGCAGTTGTCTCTGTGTTTGATTATCATAAATAATCGAGTTTGTGTAAATACATAATCGTATATTGATAGCTTGATTTCGCAGAGCTAGCTCTAGACAAAACATGGGATTAAATGTAATATGGTACGCATAATTATGAGCTAATCAATATTACCAGGCAATGGTGAATTTGTAAGGAAATTTTGCAAAATAAATAGATATTGGCATTCAAAACAAAAATATAGTAAATAAACATAGGCCATCGTCCAAGGGACGAAAGACAAAATCTAGGTCAAAGCTATGTATTTGACTTTCAGTAACAAATGATCACAAACATGTAAACTAATTAATATGATAACAAACAAACAAACAAAATAAATATACTTAATTAATTAGTTAATTCATTCTGGATTTGTGTACTTGGGTTGTGGGCCGTCTTGCAAGGTGGAATAACGGTCTACGCATCTAGCTATAATAAATTTCTTCTAAATTTTATTTTCACCATCAGTATTAGCCATTACTCTCCTTATGATTTAGTAATTTTCATAATTTAAAGAATAATGCTATAGAGCACCAGTGGTACCCAGCACCACAGTGATGTGTCAGTTTATCACTGGTTAATCATAATTACAATTTAAGTGGGGCCCATGTGGGACCCAATTTGTTAATTAAATTATCTAGTGACAAACAGACATGTCACTGTGATGCTGAGCACCACTGGTGCCCCATAGCATTGCTCTAATTTAAAACACATTCAATACTTACTAATTAGCCCCTTAATGGTGGTGAATTTATTTTCGCAATAAAAGCACTCAAAGTAAATTATTTAACTTTTTATGTTTCATAACAACTCTTTTCTCCGCCTCTTTTTTCCCCATTATTGCTTGAACTTGTCTAAATATTATTTATTGTCTTCCCCCATACTTGCAAGAATACTTAACTTTGGAAAATTTACAAGTACCTACCAACGCACCTGCCAATAAAAGATGCCATAATTATCTATAATCCTAATGAGAGCCTCTATCTTTCTTTTGAAAGAAGAAAAGAAAAAAAAAAGATACTATCTTTTTTTTTTTTTTACCTTTTTTTTTCCCCTTTATGAGATTTTATATTGTTTCTAAGCGATAAAACTAGCTCAAGTGTCCTTATTATTTGGATTCGAATGCTGATTGCCATCTATCCTATAAGGATTTTGAAAACCGATTCTTAGTAAATCTTTGAATATCTAATTGCTACAAACAATTTCACATATAATAAACCAATCAAGCCATTAGTTCATATTGAAAGGAAAAAAAGAAAGGATTGCACATAAAACATAAATAATGTACTCATAAATCTCTAAGGGACAAATTTCTTATGGCAATTCTATAATGAATACATTTTTTAACTTGTTTAAATCACACTCTACTATCAAAATTATCAAGAATTTACACCTAAGAAGTCTATTAAGCATTTCATAATAAAAATAAATAAATTACTCAAAAAATACTTTCAAAACAAATCCTCATTAACATATCACATATCTAAAATTACTTCAATACTATATTTCTTAATAAACCCTAAAATATGCTTTTCTAAAATAAAACCTAAATTACTTTTGCCACTACCTACAACACTCCACCACCACCATCAGTCCCAATTCTGATCCCGGTGGCACCTCTGCTCGACTAGGGTCGAAAAATTTCGACCGTGGTCGAACTGTTGGAATTAATATGAGAAACTTATAAAAGCAGTTATTTTCATGTAAACATTTTCATATTAATAAAATAAAAGATTACTCAATTAATTACTTGCGCATAATATTTTTCAATAAAGGTCTATTTAATTATATATATAAGTATATATCTGTGTGATTATAATGTATATTCATAGAAGACATGTATACAAGTTATTTACAGTTAATTAATAATGATTCACAGTAATATAAATAAGGTTGAGTACTTTATTTATATGTAGCAGACTTCGGAAAAGTTTGACTTATCTTGGTCAACTTAAATCAACTGATGTAATGAGACTTATACCAAACTGGATCATAAATGAAATTCTATTGACAATGTCAATGGAAAAGAATTTCATAGGTAGTGATTATTTGTACTCTTAATCTTGACTTAGCTGTGATTGTATATTTTTAAGTATAGTTTTATTTGAATTATAAATGGGTGAGATCAATTGAGGTCAATACTCTGTTGTTTAGTAAAACATATTTTTTAAATCGTATAATTACAGTTGACAATATGTAATTTGGTAAAATAATATCTATTGGCAGATTTCGGTATTTGACCATAAGTCTTAAGCCAAGCATGTGAACATTAATTCATTCAGTAAGATATTGATTGACGATCATTAGAGAAATCAGTAAGAACCAAAAAATATTTAATTATGTTTTCATGATGTTATGAAAAGGGGTAATTAGCAAAGAATCATTGTGACATGTGATGTTATTCTAAAAGTAGTCATGGACAATTAAAGTACAATTTGAGTCCTTTAGTAGAATGGATTTGAAATTAAATAATTAATACGTCCATTTAGTTATTTAAGAACCAACTGTATCCTATAAGATCATCGGGCTAGCTTGTGTCAATGGTCACATTATTACTGGACTAGACCAATGAAATATAAATTAAAAAAAAATTAAGTTGGACTGCATAAAAGACTACAGGCCTGGCCCAGTTACTAGGCCTGGGCATATAGCACAGTGAGAGTGGGAGCCTTGTTTCAATTTTGGTAATTCTATGTAGACTAACAAGTGTGAATATAAAAGATATCATTCTTTGGAATATACCAATTTCCATAAAAAGAATGATAGTGATTCCTACTATTGATTTAGTTCAATGAATCTAGGGCTGACAATTCGTGTTATCGTGTCGTGTTCGGGTCGACACGATTACGACACGACACGATAACACCTAACCCGAACACGACACGATTAATAAACGTGTCAAAAATTTAAACCCGAACACGACACGATTAATATACGTGTAACACGACACGACACGTGTAACCCGTTTAATAAACGTGTCATGTGTCATATTATGACCCGTTTGACACGATTATTCAAAATTGACACGATTATTCTAATTTAACACGATTATAACTACTTAATTTAATTTTACTCCTATAAATATGCTTAGAATTAATTAAAATCACGTTTAATATATTAAAATATTAATAAATGTGTCGTATTAGTGTCGTGTTGACACGACACGAAAATGACACGAAAACGACACGTTTAATTAAACGGGTTACACGAGTCATTTTCGGGTTAAGCGGGTTGACCCGAAACCCACCCGTTTATTATACGTGTTACACGTGTCAACCCGAAATTGACACGAAAATTAAATGGGTCACCCAAACCCTTTTATTTCGTGTCGTTTTCGAGTCGTATCGTCATGTCGTGTAGAAAATTGCCAGCCCTAAATGAATCTAGACATAATTATATAGTCATTATAATTATGGTTAATTGAATGTTAACAAATTTAAGAAAATTTGATAAGGTAATATTTAACTGATTGCTGAACAGAAAAGACAATAAAGGATAGTTGAATATTATAATAGGTGATAATGAGTAATGGGATCTTTCGGAAAAGGAAAATACCATCACTCGCCAAAATTGGTCAGTGGGATTGGAGGCTACACGCTTACAATCACAACACTCCTAGGGTTGCCTCCTAGTGTCTTGCTTCCTATTATCTATATATAGGAGACTCTAGACACCTTTTTCATAAGTGACAAAAACTGTACTGAAATTCTGTTAATTTTTATAAGAAGAAAGAATTCACAAAGATAAGTGAACTGTCAATTTCATGCTCTTTGTTTTCTTTGTGAATTAAGCACAGTTTCTAATTTGATATTTTCCTACATAGCATATAGCGACCAAACTCTTGTGTGACTATATATAAGGATAGTTCCAAAAGAATAATTGGAGATTGAAGTCATTCTCTTATTCGTTTAAGTTCTACAAGAGGTATGATTTTCTACACATATATCTAATATGTTGATATGAGATTAATATGCTCCTGGTTAATTTTTCGTTGCGTTGTTCAATTGAAAAACTGTTGTTAGTTTTTTAAGAAAAATAAATTTTAAAAATATTACCAATTGTTATTTTTTTTTTGAAGTTTTTCCAACACAAACTTATATTGCTAGCTCTCCCTGCCGTTCTGAATGATTTTCGACCAGCGCTCGAAAAATTTTGACCGAGTCAAAAAATTTTGACAGGGGTTGAGCTAGCATTTAAATGTAGTCGGACAATCTTGATTCCGATTGAACATGGTTGGTCATCTTCTCGGCACCACTTTTTTTACTTTTAACTTTTTGATTTGATCGAATATTTTCTAATAAAATCAGGTTGGGGATAATTTTGAAGTTTTAAAATTTTTATTAAATAATCGTGTTTTGATTTTGTAATTGATTTATACGTTGTTCATTTTTTAATCACATGCTTTAAAACATGGTTAAAACTGATAATTTACAAAATTTGTTCACTTGATTGTATCAATTAATAATCATTTTTTATGACATAAACTTTTCTAAACATAGACATCCGAAGTTTCACTTTTCGAGGGGTGCTAGCAACAACCCCCTCTTTCAACCTCTATCTAAGTCGCTGGCTTGAGAAGTTGGTACGTATGCAATAGTTTTGCACAACTAGTTGAGTCCGAAAATGAGAGCAAAAGGCCCTCTCTTCAAATACAAAATTACAATAGTACCACTCACGTTTACTAGAAACCAATACAAACACACCATATTAAAATTTAGTATTCAATTTCTATTATTAAAAAATAGTATTAAATTAATTAGTGGGACCCACTTTTTTTTTTTTCTTTTTCCATCTTCTTTGGTCCTTTACTTTTTGTTTGCTTCTCTGTTAGAATAATGCTATAGGGAACCAGTGGTGTCCAGCACCACAGTGATGTATCAGTTTGTCACTGGTTAATCATAATTATAATTTAAGTGGAGCCCCAGTTTGTTAATTAAATCATCCAGTGACAAACAGACATGTCACTGTGGTGCTGGGCACCACTGGTGCCCGATAGTATTGCTCTCTCTGTTATCATATCCCCTGCCCACGACGTCATAGCTTAAATCATGAGTGGTACTATTGTAATTTTGTATTTGAAGGGAGCGCCTTTTGCTCTCATTTTCAGACTCAGTTAGTTGTGCAAAATTATTGCATACGTGTCAATTTCTCAGGCCAGCAACTGAGATAGAGGTTGAAAGAGCGGCTATTGCCAGTACCCCTCTTCACTTAAAAAGATTTAACGAACCTCCAGGGCAAAAAAAAAAAAAGGTTTAACGAACCCGTACGGCTGTCTCGTGACTCGGAGACAAGTAATGAATCAGCACGAATTAGTGGGCCCCATTCCCACACTCAAAACAGTCCTTAACCGGCGCCGCTCCCGATTTCCAAGTCTGTTAACCGCCACGTGTGCTTTACATGTGCAGGTGACGTGGCTTCCATCTAACTATACTCTCGCTCTTTTTCTTTTCTTTTTCTTTTTGTTTTTTCAATATTCAAAAGGAGTAAATTGTTATTGCCACGGATCCGGGACATCATTGAAGCTTCCTCGAACCCGAGTCTTCTTCCCCAAATAATTATATTAATAAATTTCCCAGAAAAATTAAAAATATATCTTTTTGTTTTAGATTAAATTAAACTATATACCTAGATAGACATTATTAAAATTGGTGCTTTGGCAGATGGTTCGTTTCTTTCTTTTTTTTTTCCCCAAACTTTATATTTCTCATTGTGTGAGAGGAACAATCTTAATTAGTTCCAAACTAAAAGTGGTAGCTTAGACTATTGCAACACCAAAAAGTGGTCCTAAAACCCTGAAATTAAGGGGTTTTTGGAGGGTTTAGGTAGCCAATATTAGGGGACATGATCAAGTTTGGAATGTATGTTTTCAACTCTTAAATGGGTTAGGTTCAATGCTCATCTGTTGACATTAATTCTCATCAACTTCATCTTCTTCCCCATTATTTTCTCCTTGTTTGGCTTTTTTGGACCACACCAAAGTTTTCTTAATTTCAACTGGCTTTTATTTTCTCTGTTTCTCTCTCATTGAAGCATTGATTGTAGAATTAAAGAAGGATTTATTAACTTTAAATGCAAGTTGTCTCTCATGAGTTGATGCTTGTTACAGTCTTTTTCTTGCATAAGAGAATTTTTGACACCAAATCCATGAACCCAAATTTGATGGGGACATTCCATATTTAATGCATAGCATGTTTAAAAAGAAAAAACACTAGAAAGAAAACTAAATATACCATCAAACATGTGCCGCTACATAAAGGTTTTTCATGCATAAATTTCTCAAGTGAATTTACTATATACGCTATGTATTTAATATTTCATACTTATTAATGATTGTGAGGCAAATATAGTTTTAATGATTTGTGGGCACAACGTGTGTACTCATGCAAATTCCATTAGCAATTGAAGAAGATGGGTCAAGTTAAAGCAAATGATAAAACGAATGATAAGAACTAAAAAATGGACTAACGTAACAAGAACTAAATGATTAAGGAATGATTAACATTCCATAATATTTAACGATATGATTAATTAATCGAAATGGAGACTAAATCCCAACTACGCAACTTCTTCTTGGCGTCCATGTGGCGACCGCTCGACAATGGCCACGTCAAATCCAATACTAAAATATATATATCATTAGTAAAGTGGGATTTAGCTTCTGATTGTCACTTTTGTCTTCATTAGAGACAAGCTCTCTAGTACACTAATGGTGATTAAAGTAAGGATTAGAGGCGTGGGGTCCTGATTTTATGGGGCCAAGGCCCCTTGCCAACTCGTGAGCACGACTTCTTTGCCGGGGAAGAGGGTCTTTGAGTAAGTTAATTTGAACTTGATTTTGGTCATAAAAGTTCCCACGTGCAATTTTAAATAGTGATTTGAAATCAGTTTGAAAGAGCAGAAAATTGGTCAGTCTTTTGATTAAAAACTCCAAATGCAACGTTGTTAGACATTAAATGACAGAGAACACAGTGCCCCATATAAGAAAATAATAATACAACTGAGATACAACTAAGCTACATTTGCTGTTTCTATCTCTTTCTTTAATTTCTTTTGTATTTATGGGGAACATAGCCTCATAGAATACGCAGTAGAGGCACAGCCCACAGAGCACGGTTCTTGACTCCCTTTGTTTTGGGGTTGTTGAGCACTCACTTAGAACATTTTCTATAAAACTCTTTCATATAATTGAGTTGAAACACAGTTATTACCTAATACACTTGGGTTTGTGATTTTCTTTTTTTTTTTCCCTCTTAAAATTAGCATACTTTACATGTTACATTTTATATATATATATATATTTTTTCTCTTTTTATGAAAACTACGTATTTGAACATAACTTTGTACTATTCATGTAACACATACTCATAACTTTGGTGACAGTACGATTCAAATCTCAAATTCAAGTACAACTTGACCATAAACAAAGTAATTGTAATAAAATGCCAACACGAGTTTAAAGTTTTGTAATGATCTCCCAAAAAGCTGATAATGTGGTAAAACAAAGGGGAATTGCTAAGTCAGTAGTAAAGCGGTTTGTGATTTCCCTTTCCTCTCTCTCAAAATTAGCACATTTACATGTCACAATCTTTTTTCTTTTTTCCCCTCCTTTTGTGAAGACTGCTTGATTAAATATAGCTCTTACCATTCTTTTAACGCATACTCATAATTTTGGTGACAATATGATTCAAATGGAAATTTCGAACGTGGTGCCTAAATATTTTTACCAATATCGATTGGCTGATATGTTCAAAATCCTAAACAATATAATTGTAAGAAAATGCAGACATGAGTTCTGAATGATGTTCCAAAGAACTGATAATGTAGTAAAACCAAATTGAATTGCTGGACAGTTTAAGTTAGATGCTAAAGTAACATTTTTCGCTTAGCAATGCACATTCAGGATTGCATACTGCTAGGCGTCGCCGTATTATTGGGGAGGAAGCTGACACGGAGCCATGTTTTGGTCCAATACCAATGCAGATGTTTTTGAACGTTGTCCACAATGATTTTGACTTTGAATCACTTAATTCAAATTCGACAAAGTAAATTAGATATTAAGGCATTTCTCCTAGGTAGTATTAGACACCTTTTCAAAGACTTAAGAGGTGAAATAATAAAATTGAATGGAAAAAAAGCCCATCAGTTTGTTAAAAGCATATGTAGAACATTGTCTAAGGAATGAAAAACCCAGAACCAAAAGAAGTACTAGTGTCCCTAAAAGGCCTAGTCCCTACCCTATTTGGATTTGTATCAGAATTAGACTCGTTTTAGTAATTTTTTTTTTCAAATAATAATAATTAAAAAAAAAAAGACAAAGAAGACAGATGGTTAAAAGGAGGAAACAACAGGCTTATCACTTAAAGGGTGCTTGTAGCCCTATCACATGATTTGTCACCTAGTGAGAAGATACAGCAAAATAATTTTAGATATTGACAAACTCATAATCTCAGCATCCCCCACTTGGTCTGATTCTCACCACAGCCTAGTTGCAAACCTTTTTAGATCATTATTAGGTGCAGATTGTAAATTTGGAGTTTTTCTTTATATTCTATACTGTCCCATTTAACTTCACTGTCCATGCAGATTTATGAAGATTTCTGGAGACCAAAAATGCCAGTTTATTTTTTTGGGCTCTTCTTTTTTCTTAGGAAATTGTAATAGTCTAATAGGTGTTTATTTTGGACACTCGATTTTTTTTTAAAAAAAAGGTATATTAGTTTACTGATATCTGATTTACCGAGTTGATACGAGTTATATCAACATAAACCAAAGGATATAAATAAGAAAAACGACAATCTTTTTTGATTTACTTTGGAAAAATGGCCATAATGCTGGATGCCTCTTTTTTTTTTTTTTTTTTCCCGGTTAACAAAGCTTTCTCTATCCTTCTGTGTTTTTTTGGGAGATGGGCCAGGAAAACGGCCACCCAGTCTGAATTTTCTGAAGTAGTTTCGATTTTCCCAACGAATAGAAATGGAAAACTGTTGAAACTTCTAGTGTTAGAGCTGTGCAAGTTGCTCAGAGGGCAGGGCAGTTCAGGCAGCCTCATGGATCAGCAAGCCCAGATTGGACCATTTCTGCAATCAGATGAAAAGTACGATTAAGCTTCGATTTACAGGTAAAGAATGTCTCGACTTTTCAGCTTAATTGCTCAATGGATGACCAAGTCCTAAGAAACCCAAAATTATGCTGCTCAACTTGGGCTTGCTTAGAAATCCGAATTGGGTTTCTATCACTTTTACCTATAAAAAACTAAAAGAATTACAAAAATACAGAACTCAGTCTTTTTCCAAATTTTCGTACGGTTTTTATTAGAAAAATATAACTTTTTAAAAAAATTTAAAAAAATACCATTTTTTAAAATAGTTACAGGTTGCCGATTTTTAGAAACTTGTTACTAGTTACTAGTTACTAGTTACCGGTTATAAATACTTTTAGTTATTAGTTACCAGTTTTTGGAAACTGATTACCAGAAACTAGTTACTATTTTAAAAAATTATTTAGAATAAATAATTTTTTAAAAATGATATTTATCTAATAAAAAATCGTACCGTACCTTAAAAAAACTTGAACCACCATATTTTTCAATTTTTTTTTCTAAATTACCGTATAATGTCTAATTTCCTCAATCCGAATTAGTACTTTTGGGCTTGGGCTCAGCCTTGGCCCAAGTGAGTTGAACAACATTTTTCAGGTTGGGCCACTAGGCTAGGCTCATGCATGGCCCATAAGAACAGCACAATTCATGCTCGAAAACCGTGTCAGATGCTTTGTTACTTCCATCTTCTCTTCAGTTTTCTTATCCTTTTACCTTGCGAGGAGAAAAGTAGTCGGTCCACGTGTCCAAGTAACGTTTTCAGGCTCACAAGATTAGACAATCTAAAGGGTATTTTACCGTATCATATGATAATTCAAATATATTCAAACAAACTAGCATATGTTGACTCAGTCAAATGAAAGTCACATGTATATAAGAGGGTCTCAGATTGAGGAGAATGAGATATAAAGTTTCTTGCAAGATCAAAAGATAGTTTTGCATACAAGTCAAATAAAGCAGCTGTGTTCTAAGGAGGGCAGAATTCCAGAATCTCTTCCCTCAAGGTCCACTTATGAGAAGAACAGACCATATTTCTTTCACACATTTACCCAAAAAGGATAAGCAGCAAGCAGACCAGTAGTTTCTTTCACAAATGTAATCAAAACGACAATAGTGCCATGGGAAAAGAAGCACTTCCCCCCCTCTGGCCCTCAGACACAGCTTTAGCAACTTACTAACCCATAGCATACTTCTGAGTCCAGCTTCTTGCGGTTGTCTCGTACTTGTTCCTGTCAGTCTTGTACATATGGGCAATCTCGGGCACCAACGGATCATCCGGATTTGGGTCTGTCAGCAGTGAACATATTGAAAGCAACACCTGAAAAATAAATGTATAAGAAACATTAAGCATTGCATTTGATAACAACTTACCAAGTGCAAAAAGGTATGAAAAAATCTCCACTTAAGCATAAGCATAGCATGTGAAACCAACTTACTAAGTGCCAAATTCGCTCTTTAATAATTGAAATATTATTATGAAGTGTGTTATCATTTCAGCAAATTTTATTTTCACGTGCACAGCATAACTTCAGAAACATGGGAGGTTTAAAAGGAAAAAGTGAGCTGGAAGCAAGCCATATTTCCTACTACTCTGTAGTGCACGAAGGCTGCACTGAATGGGAAGGCCATTCATCTAGATTCTAGAATGAAGCCCTTATCACAAAGGTTATGGCATAGATGTAAATTTTACATGAAAGAAGCTATAAATTGCATCTTCACTTTTGGATTGAAATTTATATAGGGCTCCATCATAAAAATTGAGTTCATGTACAGTCGTACTTGGAACCCATAGAGATGGCGGGAGGACCATTGAAACTCACCATTGCATTCCATGGACTAAATTTATGTGCATGCATGCAATAGAAATTTTACCTTGGATATGGTTAGGGCAGGGCTCCACTGCTCCTTCAGTATATCAAGGCAGATGCTTCCATTGCTATTGATATTAGGGTGAAAGACCTTTGTTCTGAATGCAACCTGCACAAAACATCTCCAGCTGAATTAATATACTAATCGCTAAATGCAAATACTCAACATGAAAAAACACAATCCCACTCTTGAAAACTTAGCAGTATTTTTCGCCAGGGCTATCACCCTGTGTGGGACTAAGTCCACCCCAAAACTCTAAAGATGTGGAAATTAGGGGATTTTCAGCAACTTGCATTGAAGTCCAAAGAACCCTCATAACACTGTGTGCAAACAGATAGCCACTCCAGCATAGGAATTTGAAATTTCACTCGATTTAGATAGAAGTCAAGGACTGTACTAGATCATTTCCCGTTCAAGATTACCAGTCACATGAGTGTTGCACAGTAATATGGAAAATCCTCAGCATTCAATGCTCATTCCATGTACAATTAAAATTATATTAATATTACAGAGAAAGATACAAAACAAAAATACAGCGTAGGACCAAGATATGGAAATGGACACAAGAGTACCAACGTACGCATAATGAGAGTAATAAGGCAAAAAATAAAAAACACCACTTCGTTGGAAAGGAATGAAAAGGAAAATAAAGCAAAAAAGAATAGGATTACCATGGAAAGAGATCATGAACTTGTCACTTGAAACAATATAAAAGAAACATGTTCTAAGTACCTTAGGGGGTTTAAATGGATAGTCCGGAGGAAAATGAATCGTGACAAGAAACACTCCACCGGCATATGGGCTGTCAGGAGGACCCATAATTGTTGCTTGCCAATGGAACATGTCTTCGGCAACTGGACCTAAACGTAAGCAAACAAAAACAAGTTGAATAAACCTTTGCACTTAAGTTGTTTAATTTTTACACTCCAGAAATTAAGATCAAATCTAAATATTACGAGCCTTTTGATACCTACTTACTTGAAATTTAAACAACAGCAAATGGTATATAAAGAAATTGCAAACAAGATTTTTAACACAGGTCATGGACTCATGATAAACAGGTGACAAGAAGTTCTCTTACCAAAGAAGTACAATTTCTTACATACATACATAGGATCAAACAGGACAGCTGAAGTAATGACACTGGTGACTAAACAAGCATTGAAGACGACTATAATTCAATTTAGCAGAGACTGACTTCAAATCACAAACCAGGAACTTAAGCACGTTAAAGAAGGGGTGACATGAGTGGGAATGTGCTCTTATTAACTGGTTCCTAAAAGTAAAAGGATACAACAATTGATAGTTCGTCAGAAGACTCACAACAGTGCTACAACATACAACCAACACTTTATTCTATAATATAATTTTACTAAAAAAAAAAAAAAAAAAAAAAGAATTCAGTCCAGTTGATAAATACTAATACATTATTTGGCATGAGATATAATGATCGGTGATTCTACACAACCATCACCAACTTAAAGCAAAACTGTGGTTCAGCACAGGAATAATCCATAATGCTTAAAAGTTGGCTACAAAAACAGAGCCAAATCACTCAGAAGGTGTACCATGCAACCATAACCAAGAAACGTGTTGAGTTTCACTTGTAATTTAACTTTTGCCCAGCTGATAATCTGAACTCAACATAAAGTAAGCAGGTGATAAAACCCTTGTAGTAGGAGAGACCCCATCTTTAGAATAATCTCTCTCAGTAGCAGTACTAAACAATGGAGAAGGTTCGGTGTGGGTTAGTCCATTTGAGAATACTTATTGGTTTTTCTTTTGCTTGAAAGTTACTTATATCAGTGATGAAGAATAGGAAAGGAATATTTAATAATTATTATTAAATTAGATTTTATTTAATTATTAGGTTTATTTTAATTTTGAGTAACTAGTTTTGAGTTTTCCGTTTCTATTAGTTTCTAGAATGTGTCTAGTTTCCTAATTGTGTGTAATTGCCTATCTATAAATAGGCTTAGCTATGTAATTGGTTTTTAGACTATGATGAATTAATAAATGATTATTGAGTTTTCTCCTCCTATGGATCTCTCTCTCTGAGTCTTGTCTTGCTTTTCTATTGCTCTTCTACCCATTCATCTGTTTCTGCCTAAATTCTATCACCCCTTGCTCTTCTACCTATTCTCTTTCTAAATTCTCATCTTATCCTACATCAATCAGTTTTCTCCATCACATATTATAACTTCCAATGTACCAAAACACCAATCTTCAACCTAACTTGATTTATAGGATATCATTAGTGTCTTTAAAAACTATTCCTATCATCATTCATCTTATTAAATCATGTATACAGAATAAGAGAACACGAAATATCTGAAAACATGGTTGAGGTTAGTGTCAAATGCATAAACATAAAGTCAAAATACCATATTAATAACGACGTCGGTCCAATAATGCACGTTCTATCAACATGTTAAATACAATATTCTTTTGTTAATGGATCTACAATCACAACCTTGGTGTAGCAACATATATTTCTTAATTTATGCGTCATAATTTTGTTGTATCTCTAAGAAACATCTCTGAACTACAAATTTTTCTTACACCAGAAAATAGCTCCCCGTATCAGGAACACTAATTGCTCTTTCTCTACAGAAAAAGTTCTTTTAAACACACAATCCAATCTCATTTTAAAAGTCTGCTACACCAAATCTAGCTTTGCCCGTACTAAGGATTCTACTCACTGTCTCTATCTCTCAAGCTAAATCCCTCTGAATAATCATTCAGGTCCAGTGAGAATAGCTACGACAGTGAATGCACGTGTCCATTTTTCAATTTAAACCAACATAAAGCCTTCTTTGTGGAATCCATTTTTTCTTCCTCCACTTTTAATAAGAAATGATCTCACCAAGGGGTCACAAGCTTGAGATTCAATGAGCTACAATGGGTTTTCTGCGAAAAGGTATGATAGACCTAAAAGTAAGCTAGAAATGACAAAGTTTTATAACAAAAAGGGGGTCACACGTTTCAAATCAAAAAATTTGAGGTAGCGCTTTGCTCAGCTGAATTCTTTCACCAAAAAATTTTCCAGTGTGTCATATACTCATATCTCGTTTTCTATTCTCTTGTGTTCAACTCTTCCCTCAACAAAAATAGAAAATTAAATATACATACATACATACATACATACATATATATATATATATAGCGTTTATTATACCCAAAAAAAAGGGGAGGTAATATTATAATTTTGAAACAATTAACATGCGCACATAAAAACCCAATTTTACATTTGGGAGAAAAAGAAGAGAAATAAATAAAATCGACCAACCAAAATCACCAAAAATAAAAGTAAAGGGGTCGATTATGGAAGGAAAGAAAAGCTAATCAACCTGGGTGAAAAGGGAAAATGGAAAATTGTTAAGGGAAGAAGATACGAACCAGCGCTGCAAGAGGTAGGAGGATCCTTCTGAAGATCCTTGAGCTCTTTCAAGATCCGCTTCGACGCCATGGCTGCCTACCTCCCTACGATTTTACCCAAATCTCAGCTAAACAAACAAACCCACCACAAAGAGAAAAGAATAAACCCAACCCCTCCAAAAAAAAAAAAAAAAGTAGAGAGCGAAAGGGATACCTGAGCAGAGAACAGATCCTCTTCCTCTTCCTCCCGTTAATGGTAGATTATTATTCCTGCTATTTTGTCTTTGAGAAGAAGAAGAAGAAGCCAAATGAGGCAGAGCTTCTTATAGATTTATCAAATATAATAGCATATTAAATTAATTTAGCAAAATTCGAAAAATATAAAATAAACGGGAATAAAACTTTGTTTTATTTGATTATGTTACAAGTAAAGTAATTGCATTATTTGAAAAGGTAAACTGTATATTTGTTAAAGTAAGTAAGTAAAGCCATTTAACTTTCATCTTGTTTCTTGTTGCTTGTTTCTTTTTCTTTTTTTTCTTTTTTTTTTTTATTGAAGATGAATCTTGTTTCTTTTATGTGTCTAAATAATTAGAAATTAGTCAGTAAGGTTCAATGAATATGAAGTTTAAAAAATTAGTAAATGTGTTTGGTACTTTGAAGAATGTTTCAATGGCTAAATTCTTTTCCATCCTCTTAACATGAAACTTTCCTTTTTTCTAGCCAGGTACAAAACGGATTATCACATACCATTTTTGGAACGGGGCATTATTAGTATTTATAGTTCACAATAAAAAAATAGGAGTACATGCCCGAAATAAAATAGAGTCACCTTTTAGGACACAACCTTTCCTTTTTTTCCAATTATGTTTGATTTGATGAAATGGTCATTTGAATAGAATGACAATTCCAGGTAAACTTATTCTTCATTTAATTTGACAAAAACGCATAGAAATACCCGATATAAAATTAAACATATTGAAACTTCATTTACGTTTAACATATTATTATAAGGTAAAACTTAAAGAGCAAAATTAGGGATATGGAAAATCATCCCATTCTTAGTTCAATCTATTTCATTACAAATGCCCATTATTAATCCAATTCCATTTCACCAAATCAAACATGAAAGAATACGTTTAAATACTTACGAATAGCCTTATAACCAATTAGTTCTTAAATTTTCAAGTGACAATCTAGTCCAAACGGCTAACAATAATTGTTTGCAGTCTTTAACTTCTTAAAAGCAAAAAATTATGTTAGTTAGTTTCGTAACTAACTTTATAACAGATTCGAGGCACTTACTATCAACAGCATATGTGAAGCATCGCACCATATCCAATTTTTAATTTTAGCAACCATTTTAACTAAATTTTGTTCCATTTTCTTTAATGCTGCCATTCCAGTCTCCATGAATTACTTATCATTAGTCAACCATTAATTTGAGTCCGGAAGAATAGGGGCCTAATATTTGTTACTAATACTTCTGTTTTTCCTCGTTCGATATTATAGGCATACATCAAATTTGAAAAATCAGAGCGTGGATTTGAAAGAACCAGAGAAATTTATGGCAGACTATTAGACCGAACAAAGCACGTAAAGGTGTGGATCTGTTATGCGCAGTTTGAGGCATCTGCCATACAAGAAATTAGCAATGAAAATTCAGATTTGGCCGAAGACTATCTTCGCAAAAGAAAGGAACAATGCATTCAATGTGCAAGAAGTAAGCAGTCCTGACTCCTGACATAAGTCTTAACATTATAGTTATATAGTTATATTGTTACTATTCTGTAGTTGAATATTTTGGCATTTTATTAACACATGCAACGATTCTCACTGTGAAATTTTGCTTGTTATTTGTGTGTGTCAGGAGTTTTGGAGACAGCCCTTAACTACTTTAGAACGTCTTCACCTGAATTGAAGGAAGAGAGGGCTATGCTACTAGAAGAGTGGCTAAAAATGGAGGCTGGTTTTGGTGAACTTGGTGATGTTAGCATTGTCCAGTCTAAGCTGCCAAAGAAACTCAAAAAGAGGAAGCAAATAATGACCGAGGATGGTCCTGCTGGGTACACTGAGTACATAGAGTACCTGTTCCCAGAGGAGACCCAGACCAATGAATCTCAAGATTTTGGAAGCTGCCTACAAGTGGAAGAAGCAAAAAGTTTCTACAGACGATGATTAGGAAACTCTTAACTTCTGTATAGTTTTGTTTTAACACATTCATGGATATTATTTAGTTAGTCAACTGTAAAAAGTGAAAAAAAAAATAGTGGAATTTTTGTTTATTTTTTTCGTTTTGGAGTTAAATATCAAATCCAAATTGACTTTGTAAATGAACTGAAGCGCTTGAGCTTTTATCCTTAGTGATATTTGATTTGATGCAATGACTGTTCTTAAATTATTCTTTTGTTTGTTTGCAAAAGACAGGAATAGTCATTGCCGTTTAATAGTTATTGGATCCTTAAGGTAGCACTTGGTTGGGTTGATAAGTATAAAGTATTGATTCATCGTGTGGTTTAAGTTTTAGGTTATATATATGAAATGATTACTCATTGTTATTTGACAAAAGTACCCCCCATAACCTTTGAATTAAAATGTATAGGAGAGGGAAGATAGACAGTAAAGAGGGAGTTGGGGGGTAAAGAAACTTATCCTCCAATGAGTATTTTCAGGTCTTTTTCTAATTACCTTTTTTTTTTCTTGAAAGATAAATACTTCCATAGATGTAGTTATGCTATGTTTTGTTTTTATTTTTTTCCCTAAATTTGATATTTTGTGGAGTTAAGAAATACCTGAAAGACTATGGTTGACTAACAAAAGTAATCTTATCTTTATTGATTACTTCCTATTGCCTATAAAAATGATTAGGTTGTAACTGTAGAGTTTGAAAATTAAGCATGGCTCTCATATCATCCTGTCTTATCATCCAACCTACTCTTTCCTGGACGGATGCTATTAAAACTTTTCTTTTTTGTAATAGAATATGTTTTTTAAGGAATACTATTCTGGATGGAATCTGAGAGAAACTTTTGCTAGGACTGGTTTACGTTTTGACTAAGATCCAGAAACTAATGCACTTTTTATGTAACACACACTAATGCTTTTAGGTTCTTTTTGACATTGTCTTGCTCTTGCCCATGACTCAAAATCTCATTTGAAATAGAGAATAAAGCAAAAGCAGCTTTGCTTCAAAATTTTCCCTCCAATATTATAAGATTCTTCATTCAAAGGAGTTTTCCCGGATAGCACAGAAAGTTAAAAAACACACACATTAAAGAGATAAAGAGTTCTTAGTTGAGGGAATATCTGAATTTCCATTTTCAGAATCAACTGCCTTGCTGATACACCAATACATAACCTGACTTCTAACTCTGCCTAAATGGGATCCGGTTGATAAACAAAAAAATAAAATAAAAAATGAAAATCATTGCAGTTTTGTGCGGTAACTGGGGAGGAACAACACTTGAGACAAAATGAAGTATGATAATTCACCACATGTGGGAGGTAAAAAGAGAAAAAAATAAAAATAAAAGGGACAGCAAAAAGGCCTACTCATTGGGTGAAGTTGAATGCTCTGTGCCAACTGCTGACTCTAGTTTTGAGCTTTCAGCTTTGTTTGCAGCATAGGACTGACTTTCATTATCAATCCGCCGGACATTTTCTATCATCTTCACAACATCAAGTATTTTGGGGCGCTGATCCGGCATCCTTACCACACATGCCATGGCTATTTGTAACATCTCCACCATTTCTTCCTCTATGTTTGGATACCTCATTAACTCGATGTCAAAAACTTCATCTGTCCACTCCTCTCGGACAACTGAATGAACCCACCTGACCAAGTGGATAATCTCATCACCGGCAGTAGTATGGATGGGGGATTTTCCAGTGAGAAGCTCAAGTAAAACCACACCAAAGCTATAGACATCAGAAGGTTGTGCTGCTTTTCTGGTGTCTGTTACTTCTGGGGCTCGGTAACCAGCAGCACGGGAGATTGGCGGTGCCAAGGAGCTCATTATGCTAGCCAAACCAACATCTGAAACACAGCCATACTGACGTGAATTTAGAAAGATGTTTGAGGATTTAATGTTTCCATGGACAAGCTTCCCAGCATTCTCTGCATGTATACGTGCAATTCCTCTTGCAGCACCAATAGCTATTCTCAGCCGGGTGTCCCAGTCTAAAGGGATTCTATCCTCTCCTCTTTTACCTGGAATGACGAAGATTCACGTGGCTAAGCACTTCAGAAACTCAAAGCAACTGGCTATAGAGTTGGTATAGTCAGATAGAGTGTTCTAAGGAAAGATATTAATGGTGACAAATTTTTATTTTCTTGGATAGGAGTCCCACACTCAGTAACCACAAGTCAAAATCTCTACAATCACATTTGATGGAAAAAAACTCTTCATGGTCTGTATATGATAATGAATTTATGGTTTATCAACAAGGACCTAGTATGAAGGAATCAAAGAAAATACATAACCTCTTGCTTTGTCGAATGTTCATGAACAATGTCTGTAAATACACAAATCTTTTCAAATTAATAGATGATGAAAATTTTAGAGTAGTGGAGCTAATTAAGTATCAAACAAATTTAACATGTACGGTTTGCCTCAAACATATAATAGCTTGTTTACCAAGAGCAAGGTATAAAATTATATGCTTTTCAATTAATTTTTAACTATCCCAACAGCGGATTTGCAAACCGCTGAAGTCCCATGTCTCAGTAATAACACTCTAACTGAGAATAGCTATCTGAGAACTGGAGTCAACATTAGGCCATACTGTCAACCATATTAAAGATAGCTTCCTTGATTTAGGCAACTAGTACACACAGAAGAGTTGTAACAGGTTTTCAAAGTGAAATCTGCAACTATCAGCGGTTTATGTCGAGATTTCTAGAGATAAGAAATTGAAACTAGAGCACGTAGATTAACAACAAACAGAGAATGATATGATAAGCACACGAATAAACGTACCATGTAAAATAGCAGAGACGCTTCCCTGAGTATAGTATTCATAAAGCATTAACTTCTCTTCTTTAGAATAGTAGTAAGCCTTCAGCTCAACCACATTTTCATGCCTTATACTCCCAACAATCTCCATCTGTTGCTCGAATTCCCGCTTCCCAACATTTACATCTTTCAACCTCTTCACCACCACTGTGGCTGCATCCTCTAGTATTGCTCTATAAGCCGTACCAAATGTCCCCTTTCCAAGTACCTCAGCAGAAGCTCTCAACAAATCCTCCAAATCAAATGCATAATTACAACCCTCGAAGAAAACCAACCTATTGTTTGCATCTTGACTCCTTGAAATCACTTTCTCAGGGGACATATCCCCCTTATTCAACTTCCCAGAAATCCCATCTTCCCTTTTCCTCCTCATTGAGCAGCAAACAAGCATCAGAAAAGCAAATGCCACAAGCCCCAAAACACCACCAGCTACAATAATTCCCAACAATGCGGTTTCGCCAAGCTTCCCAGTACTCTTAGATTTGTTATATGGTTCTGAAAGGGGTGAAAGAACATGAGGAGCAATTTCTGATGGGACACTTGGGAAAGAAATGTTGTTACCTATGAATACAGACTCAGGAAACCTCTCAAGTGATTTAGGCACAGAACCATTCAGGTTATTGTTGGACAAGTCTAACTGTTGCAATTTAGGGAGCTGGAGATCAGGGATTCTCCCGGAAAGTGAGTTATTTGCCAGATTCAACCCTGCTAGCTGAGTTAAGTTTGAGACAGAATATGGAATGCTACCATTGAAACCATTGTTTGAAAGATTGATAATTGTTAGGTTCTTCCAAACTGAGAAATCCCAAGGCAATGGCCCAGAGAAGTTGTTGAACTGAAGGTAAAGGAAAGACAAGTTTTTGAGATTGGAGAAATCAGAGGGGAAGTACCCATTAATACGATTGGATCTAAGACTCAAAATCTGCAGCCCTGAGAGGCGGCTGAGCGTGTTCGGAGGAATCGGGCCGTCGAATCCAACGCCGGGCAATCGGACGGCCACAACTCGAGTCTTGTCATCACTACATGTCACTCCAGTCCAGTGGTCACAAACTGGAGAGCTCTCATTCCAATTGAGAGAGCGAGAATGAGGGAGAATGTTCACAAACTCAAGCAAAGCTTGCTTATCCTCAAATGGCTCAGCTTTTCCTCGCAAACAAACAAAACCCACCAAGAAAATCCAAGAGAAAATGCCTAAACCTTCCATTACTGAGCTACCCACTTAAGAAAAATCCACCTTTAAGCTACAACGAGATGTTTCTGCAAGGTTTCTCTTTCTTCATAGTCCTTCTAAGCTGAAAATGAATATGAAACAAAAATAACAGATCAAAAGAAAAATTTTAAAAACTGAAATGTGAAAGAAAAAGAGAAAAGAAAAAGAAAACTAGAGTCTTTCAGATACCGAGAAAATTGTCGAGAAAAGTAGAGGCGACTCTGAGAAATTTTTTGACATAAAAAATTGAGCTTAGCAGGCTTTGAATATTGGGTTTATCTGTACATAGTCAAAAAGGGTCTTATTTTATTCTGGAAAATAAAAAAGCAGAGTGTTCAACCAGAAACCGAGCTTCTTTTTGTTCTTTCTTCTTTGTGTTCTGTAACTTTCTAGTTGAAAAAAAAAAGAAAAAAGAATAAAACACCAGCTACTACTTAGTACTTACTTAAGCTTAACATAGTATTAGTGCTAAACACTTTCCTTAATGTTACCTTAATGACCACTCTTTTAACAGATCTGAAGTCTGAACCTCTAAAATCTCCAAGCTTTCTAACAAAAAAACCAGTAAAAGAAAAACTCAGAAGAACTCGGGCTGAAAAATGCAGTATGTGTGGGTAAGATAAGTCATAATAAGTGTTATATTAAAACCCGAAAGTGAAAATAATAAGAATGTGAGACAATACAAGTTCAACGTACTAGTTATGATTTCTCTAAATTGATGGTGCTCAGCTAAAGTGGCATCCAAAGTGAATGGACCTGAAAATGGTAATCATTCAAAACCAATGTTAGCATAAAACCCACCAAAAAAATGTACATGTAAAATATAATATACACACTCATATACTGCATAATACTAATACTATATAATACAAATATAAGTATACTCTCTTTTGGGTAGTGCTATAGTTGATATTTGGGGTAAAAGAGATAACCCAACTCTCAAAACCGCCATTAAAGCTCTGGGTTTTGAAGGGTTTCCAGATATTTTTACCAACGGCTCTATATTGAAGCCATTTTCGGACTGCAATGCGGGCTTCAGGAAGACGAGTGTACGGAACTGAGGTGAGCAAAAATCTTAAGGTGACCGACGGGTCGTTTTAGAGGCTGGAATACCGCTATTCTGGGTGTGGTGGGTGGGTGGTTTTATTGGGATCGATGACGTGGCAACACACAGTCCAAAAATGTAGGGCCCGCATCAGTTTCACTGAGGAATAGGAATGGGGCTTTTCTAAATGCCCGGGTCGGGTCGTCTTGTGACTCTTGTCATGTCGTTTGCCCAAAGAATCCTACAAAAAAGAATTAAGAATGTAAACAGTACAAGTGATCTTGACCGTTGATTTGGGCTACTAGATTTTGAGAGCGTGAGAACTGGCCGTTCGATTGGGTCAGTAACAGAATTTTTGTCGGCTCTTGTCGTCGTTTTTGGATAAAGACGTGGCAGATTGCTATTGTTTATTCTTCTAAATAATGAGATTTGGTAAATTTTTTGATTTACATAGACAGTAATAAAATTGCATTATTATATATATTTTTCGAGCAATATCATAGGCATCGGTGCAACGAAGTGTGTGTTGTTATTAATGATTCTAATTAATATATTAAGTTTTACATTAATTTTATATAATCTTACTCGTATTTTTTTTTATCGCAGGCTTTATTCTTTCACTATTTTATTTTATTTTATTTTTTAAAATAAAGCATATAGCAATGTTGTTCTAAAAGAAAGATCCGATCTTCTTTTCCTTTTTGGAAAAGGATCCAGATCCAACTACCAATTTGGATCTTGCAAAGATAAATAATGAATAAATAAATAAATAATGGAGTGGTGGATATTTGATATTTTTTATAAGTTTTTGGGAAGTAGGAAAATTGGACAGAATTAAAACATGAGAAATTTGCAAACACTAAATATATAGGTGCATAAATAAAAGAGCTTTTTTTGTGTAATTGATTGAAGCTGGTCGGCCAAACTGTGGTTCTTGCATTACATTTCAACAGCTTTCATTAACTTTGTTGTAAATTCTCTTGGGAAAACGGTTTTTTCCAACAACAAAAAAATTATTTATGTTTGGAAAATTTTCTAAATCTTTTTTCTGTTAAGGAAAATTAACGAGATCATGGCAAAAGAAAATTAACCTCATAGAGTGAAGAGAAAAATAAAGAAACACTTGAAAAAGAGTGATAACTTCTATTTTAATGAAGAGTAAATTGAAAAAAAAAAAACCTTTAAAATTTAAGCTTTCTATAATTTAAATCTTAAAATTTGGCTCTGCAAAATAATACCCTAAAATTAAAAATTTTTGAAATGATATCTGAGTGAATTTTTCGAATAATTTTAACAAATAAAAGATAATAATATCCTAAAATTTAAGAGAATAATAAAAATTAATCCATTTTTAATTGGAGATAGAACTCAAATTCTAGGTAAATTTTTGCAATTCACCCTAAATGAATTGTCAACAATTTTAGTGGTTAGACACATAATTCTTTGACAAAGTCATCTTTGACTGGAAAGAAAATGCAACGTTTTATTTTTTCTCGCCTTCAAAATCAATTATATATATACATTATAAAAATCTTCCTATATTTGTCAATATTTTATAAACAGTAATGATAGGATACCAAAATTTTGCACCAAATACTCACACCAAATGATGTGGCATGCATTTCAACCACTTTTTATTTTAGAGTGGGACCACACCATTGAAAATTATAAGGTTAAAAGTGATGCCACATTACTAGTGTAATTTGTTGGTGTATAATTTTGGTGTCCCTATCATTACTCTTTTATAAAGTATTCCATATTACCGATTTTTCATTTTTGTTAACCATAGGTCCAAAAGCAGTCCATGGAAATAAATTTTAAGGAATACTTCTTAAACTTCTCGAGTCTTGACAGATATATATTAATATATGGATTTGTTTTTGGAAAATTACTGTAAAAATGAATCTAAATTAGTTTTTTTTATAAATAAAAAAACGGAAACTTTTACATTTTTTTAAATTGTCAAATTAAATTTTCAATTATACTTTTTATCAATTATTTCCTTGAATGTTTACCCCTATCAGAGCTATCCTCCCACATAATAAGTTAAGTCGGGGAAAATTAAAAAGAAATGACAAAATTGTCGTTAAAGATTGATGAAACCCGAAACCCAAAATTATCAATTGATAAGAATAAATTCAAAATCAAAATAAATTAAACTAATTTTTTATTGAAGTTTTTATTTTGATTTTTTAATTTTAGATTTATTCTTTTTATTTATGAGATAGGCGGGATACTTATTAGATATTTTAAGATTTATATTATTTTATTTTCGATAATTGTTAGGTTTTATCTTATTGTTAAAGGGTTAATTACGAATATATCTCTTATAGTTTTTTGTTTTTAAAAATTCAATTCAGCCTTGCATTATTGGAAACTACGCTTCACCTCTAGGATTATAACATAAGGGTGAATTGCTTCAATTTCTCCCATGTAACATCTAATTTTGGGGAAAAAATTTAATTAATTAAAATATGCTACTCCTTCAATGTTTTGAAAAAAAAAATATATATATATATATATATATATTCCACATAGTTTCTAAATTAACTGTGTTTTGAAATTTCGGTTGTTTGCTAATTACTTTCTATTAATTTAGAGATAGTTTAGAAGTAGGTTTTGTTCCAAAACACTAGATGAGAGTGAATTTTTGTTAATTAAAATTGTTCCCTAAAATTAAATGTTACAGGGTGAAATTGAAACTTTATGTTTCAATGTCAACAGGTGAAACGTAATTTCCAAGAATGAAGGGTTAATTAAAAAAAATAAAAATTATAGGGAATTTATTTTTAATTGATCATATTGTCAATCAGAGTTTTAGCTTGTTTTAAATTTCTTTATTTAGTTTTTTAGTTGAACTACGAATCTTTGTTACACATCTATAATAGGCTTGTTATTTGACTTGATGAATTATTGGTCAATAATTTGAAGTATTCATATTTCCTCCATTGATTTCGTCTGTGAATTCTCTCCTTTATTCTATTTTCCTCTCAACTCTCTCTCTATCTAATATTCATGTTCTCTATCTTTCTTGTTCTTCTCTATTCCATATTAGACAGTTTTGCGTTCATTTAAGGGTAATTATTTCATTTAAATTTGATTTTACCTTGTTTAGTTGATTGAGCAGGGATAGTTTTTTTTGGTGTTAAGAATTCAGAGAAAAAACTGATAAAAAAATGCAATTTAAAAGTTTAATTTGATATTTTAGTACACAGTAGGTTCCTATATATTAAAAAAAAATAACGATATTTACAAGGGCATTTTATAATGATTTTTTATATTTTTTAAGACATATATGACAAATGAATGGGGGACTTTTTTTTTTTTGAGTGGGATAAATGTGGGACTTTTTAAAATTAGGTAATTTACACTATTTAAGTCTCTTGTTTTTTTTCCCCTCATTTTATAAGTTGGTTGTTATATTATTTTTGGCAATTAAGTTCTTAAATTCCCAATTATGTAGCAATTTTTTTTTTTTTTGATAACTCCAATTATGTAGCAATTAAGTCCAATTGTTGCTCAATGTTAAATCTTGGATGGATTGTCCCAGTGCCTTGCATGTATCAAATTACTAAACAGTGTAATTGGTTTTCACTGTCTTTTCACCATCGTTTTGTCGCAAAATCATTTTTCCTTTTAATTTTGAAAAGTTTCCAATAAAAAATTAAACTAGAAAATATATATTTATGTATCTCAATGGTTTTGTCTAAGACAACCCAAGCATGCAAATAAGTGAAGAATTCAAGAACTAATGATACCAATAAGTAATACCCAACAAAACTTCTTCTTATAAACAAACACAAGAACTGAATATCCTTCCTATTTCTTTTATGTACTTTTTTCAACGAAGTGTACTTTTGTTTTTACTTGCTTGTTATTTCTTCAAAGCTCCATGTATGTCTCTTTCCAGCTCTAACCATCTTTGAACTACCACATCTGGTTTAACTGGCTCTCATACACAAAGCCTTAATACCTTGGCTAAATTTTGTCCATTTGGTTGGTCAGAATTCATTGTTAGGGTAGGGTTGCTAATAGGAATATTATGAACCACTTGAGTTGTACCAAAAATTAAAAACCCATCTTTTTTATTTATTTTGCAACCACTTTCCCTGTGCTTTTTTTTTTTTTTTTTTTTGGAGCTTCCAATAATTAAAGGAAGTTTTGAGGAATGTTTGCAGTTGTACTTTTCCTAGTTGCACACATATATAGGGCTTTTTCAAACTCATTGGACTTTTTTTTTTTTTTGGTGCCTGAAATTTGCCTCCTCAAATTGAGTGAAGAAGGACTGATTGGGGCCAATGAAATGGAATGAAAAGTCAAGAGAGTCAAACATGGATACACATCATATGCATCTGTCTATTGTCTAATATATGCTCAGCAGGTTGATTTGCCAAAGTTGGCTTCATCTATTTCAGATGGGGAATATTGGATAGGCCTTCTCTAGTGATTAGTCTTTAGGGGTTTTTAATCATGCCATGCATGGACATGTCTTTTGGTACACATTATTGTCTACAAATTGACTCATTTTGGTTTTTTGTTGGTAGATAAGTTGATGGCTACACGATTGTCTGTAATTGACATATTTTGGTTATTTGTTAGATGAATCCATTGTATGACACATGTGTGCTTGTTTGGTTGGGGTTGTGTTTTTTTCTGTTAAACAAGCTTAAATCCAAGCATGTTATGGAAAAAGAACAGCACTCCATCAGAAATTCAGAATTGTGGTTTCAAAAAACTAATAATAATAATAAAATAAGAATTATGGAACAAATCCCTTAAACACAACAATAAACTGGCAGAATCAATGTAGGACATTTGCCTTTTTTTTTTCGTTGTAAGGAAAAGGGTGTTTGGTTTCTCCCTCAAATTGAAGGGGCTCTTAGCAAAAATAGCAAATTTCGGGCAGTTTAAAATAAATATCCGTTTTTCTATATATCAGTGGTTATACAATTACCTAAACTGATGTACATAGTTATGAACTAAAGTTAATATATCATTAGATACACCAAGTATAAAAAACAAATACACTAGATTATTTAGCTATATATATATATAAAAAAAAGAATGGACATTTTACTTAGAACTATAAAAAAGAGACATCTACTCTAATTTCTCTAAATTATATAGAGGAAATTTGATATTTCAGAAAATTCAACCCATTTGGGATTTTTCTATTTTTGGTATTTTGGGTCTGGAATTTTGTAAAAAATCCTAGCCGAATGATCGAATTTTGGATTATAATTTGTAAAATGACCGTTTTTCAAACATTGTTAAAAAAAGGCCGGATCTTGAAAATTATTTAAAAATAGTTGTTTTTCATATTTAGTATATCAGATATATTTATCTATTTTTTTAAAATTGATTTACTTTTTAAAAATTTATTTATTTTTTGAAAAATTGATACACTTTTTCAAAATTGATTTACATTATAAAATATAGATCAACTAAAAAACAGTTATTTATCAAAATAAAATTATAAAATTGGCCATTTATCAAACAGATGTAAAAGACAGCCACTTTTTAAATTGATCTGGGAAAAAAAAAAAAACCGCGCTATTATATATTGAAATCCAATTAGCCAAAGCTTAAAGGCTTTGATGTTCAAGGTATTGGGGTGACTATCGAAAGAGGTTTTGCCGGAAACTTATTAATTTAAGCGAAAAGCAAAAAAGGAGGGCTCTGCTTCGGATGGAGAAGATTTATAAATAAATTTCAAATGGATTTACCACCAAATCAGAGTGGCGCAGCGGAAGCGTGGTGGGCCCATAACCCACAGGTCCCAGGATCGAAACCTGGCTCTGATAGATTAGAGTAGCTTCCTCCGCCAGTATTTTTCCCCCCTCCTTCAGCCACAATTTTTTTTTCTTTAAAAATTATTATTAATTTGTTTCTCTTCTTTTTTCAATTTCTTTATGCAATATACTGCATAGTGTTAATATCCACAAATGAAAAAAGGAATATACGAAGAAAACAAAGTGAACATAGTGTAATATCCATCATTCTTCACTAGATGCATTCGATCATTATTATCACTTTATCAGTGACTGTATTTACAGTTGAAGATAGTTCATGTACACTTGGGATGTCATACTGTGACAATGGAGAGAGTTACAAAAAAAAAGGTAAAAATAATCTCCACTTCCATATCAAGCAAAAATCAGTAACGTAAGCAATTCTCTTATTTCACTTTGGCAATAAAAAAAAGGGTGAAAAAACAGTTCTAAGAGTATACTGGAATGTTGCCACTAGCACCAAAAACAGTTGACTTTTAATTTGTGTCATTGTTGGTTAGGACTTAAGATGAAGAGGGGTCACGGCCCTAAACTTGAATTGATCAAAGAGAGTTCCAATCTGCCTTTCCATTCCTCATTAGGCTTCAAGGTGATCGGCGTCTCCACGCAGGCCCCATCCAAACAAAGCATCTTCTTGTACTCGTCATCTCCAAAATCTGCTATGGCTTTCGATTTCCTACCCCATGGATTCCAAACCACTGGAGCCAAGCATATCCCGAGTTAAAAGTGTTCTAAGCTATGTATGTAGTAATTGTTACTGAACTCCTTGCCATGTGTCATAAAGTAGGGACATATCATATGGGTAAAGGATACTTCATATAATACTTAGTATGCTGTAATAGACCATGTTCTACTTTAGTGAAAAATCAGCTGTTATGTCTAATAATTTATCACCATTGTATCAAATAAAATCTTCTAACTTTTTGTAGACAGCTGCATATGGTCATGTAGTGGCTGATAAGAATTACAAAGCTCAAATTGAATTTGTTACATCTTCTTATGAAACTCAGTTTATGAATTTGCAGTGGTAATGAGTCACTAATAGTAGTGCCTATATAAAGACTTACCAACATCTGGAAGGCCCTCCTTTCGTATCATAAATGTCCTCTTCTTCTCATGATCAAGAATAGCTACCATATTTGCAGAACTGACATAAACTCGATCCACCTACCCAGAAACAAAACATAGGGGCAAAGTCATTTGAGTTGATTAACAAGTAAATATTGAACGAACGTGAATGCACCAAAAAGTTTCTTTCAGTGATGCTATGTGAGAAAGGTTTTCTGTCACATTTTACCTCCGACTCAAATGTTAAGGAAGTTTCTTGCTCAGTGAAACGCTCTCTCTGATGTAAATTGTCAAGATAGTCAAGAGTCTCCAGGCCTTCAACCCTCACTTCACTGTTGTAAGATGCAATGTGAATCTATGTTTTATGCTTAGAACATGAATAAGATGGAAGCCAACATAATTCTACAAAAGAATGGTTCTCATTCATGTTTTTACGATACAAATTGCACCAAGAAGAAAAACCAATCCCAATAAGTAATGAAATTTTCCATACTTGATATCAGAAATGGAGAAATATGTATGGAAGGCAAATGAGAAGCTGAAAGGCTTGCAATTCATATTCCTGATGCGTGGTATCAAGGTTAGATTCCCTTCTGCTCCCAAACAGACCCTCAGGCGAAACTCAAAACTGAAAAAGATTAAATTATTCAAATTCAGAATCAAAGAAATTTCTGAATCACTACTATTTAACATATGAGACCATTTTATGTGGCTGTTACATTAAACTAGGGATAATTCAACTTGAAGGGTTTATAAATCTTGAAGCACATACCTGTGAGGCCAGATCTTCATATCATCCTCCGACGGTTTAAGCAGCAAATCAACGAATGTTTTTCCAACGGAATCAGTGGGGGGCAAAGCTGGAGGATTCTCCTCAATGACCCAAAGCTTGTTCCTGGCAAACCCATGTTGCTCCAGAGTTCCACAGTTTCCAAACTAAGTACAAATAAGAAAAGCAGTACAATTAGTGAGATGTAGCAGTACAAATAAGAAAAGCAGTACAATTAGTGAGATGTAGCAAAAATCTGATGCATGGTCTAATGATACATATATGTATATATGTATACCTGTGGGAAACAAATTGGGATTCCTCCTCGAACTGCTTTTGGTGGCTTAAAGACAGCCTGTAATATTTCAAATCAATGACAAATAAAAAAGAACATTAAACTGAAGTTTGAGATCAAGAAAGAAAGAAATTAGATCATTCAAATCCAGTAACCAATCGTACACAAGGCATTATCATTTTTCGAGAGTAGTATGAGATTGATACAGACACATTCTACTTAGTAAGAACATAAATCTTGGTTTCAAAACAGAATAAGGAATTTAACTCATTTAAAATTCTGAACTATATTGCAAAGTTCCCATTTCTTGGAGGATTTCACCCATTTTCAAGGACAGTAGGAGATTGATCAAAGGAATGAATTCTCATTGGTAAGAACATATATCAACTGGTTTCAGAACCAAGGAAAAAAAAAATTACACTAGATAACGCAATCGAAACCAGTCCAAACAAGAAAACTTCGGTGAATTTCACCTTACTGCATTGCAAAAAGAAAGGACTTCAGAAAATTCTGAAACTATATGGAAATTCTTATTCTTGGAGGATTTCACCATATTTTCGAGAACAGTATGATATTGATCAGAGGAATGGATTCTCATTGAAACTCCAAACAAGAAAATTTTGGAGAATTTCACCTTACTAAATCCCAAAAAGAAAGGACTTTAGCTCATTCAAAAATTCTGAAGCTAAAATTGCAAGGAATGAGATTGATCAAAGGAATGAATTCTCATTGGTAACAACACAAGAACAATCTAATGCAATGGAAATCGAAACCAAATGTCCAAACAAGAGAACTTTGGAGAATTTTACCTTACTACTGGTGAACAAGAGCTCTTCTCCACGCTCGTTCTTCCATGAACGAACCTGACCTCCATACAAACTCACCTATACATACATGTAATGATACCATTTATAAGGGTTTTGAGTAATGTTCACACCAAATTCATCATTAATCTTGAAACTGAAAGAAGGCAGCCATGAAAATCACTAACCCGAACGATAGCTCCTCGAGAGTTCTTGAGAAGAACTTGATCGATTCCATTTCTCTCTTTTACAATCTCAACAGAGGAAGCTCTCTGTTCACTGCTGGTTCCCTCTGAAGAATGACTACTCATTTTTCCAAAACTCTCCCTACTTTCTCGCACTTTCTTTCTCACTTTCTCTCGCTCCAAACTAAAAAAAAAATCTGAAAATACACTGACCTTTATATATATATATGTGTGTATGTACGTAAAGAGATTCTAAACCGGTTGGAGAAAAGCCGAGGCGGCTCACTGGAGCAGTTGATAACCTCTCTCCCGAATTTCTCGTGAACTGAAAACCAGAATCCCAACTACCAATTTAACCAACTAATTCTCAAAAATGTCTGTTAACACTACAAAATCTTCAAAAATATCCTTTTGGATTAAATCAGCTATGAATTAATTTGTTTTAAATTTTTTTATTAAAAAAAAAGAAAGAAAAAAAAAAAAAAAAGAGAGGGAGAGAAAACGAACGAACGAACCTCCGGAAAACGGTTACCAAGCTGACTATTGGAAAGGAAAGAGGAGTAAATTCCAGAAATGCCACTCCGGGAAGACGGTATTTAGGGGTGTGTCATGGAGGACAAAAATGGAATTTTACTCAACTTGTTTAGAAGGAGAGGAAAGAAAAAAAAAAAAATTGAATTTGTAAGACTTGGTTGGCAACAACAGTCATTAGTTTCTTGTTTCCACACCTGATATGGACTAAAAATCTGAATATTGGCTATGCAAACCTCGTTAACAGAATTAACGACCAATTATATTACAGTATTAGTATAAAATATTGCCCTCAAAAGATTAATTCATTTCACTTTGACCCCCATGGCATGTCAATTTTTTTGGTTAGATTTTTCTTTTTTCCTTTTAATAATTTAACTGTTTTTCCAGGAAGAGGGAAAAAAAAATAAAATAAAATAGAAGAGTAGATTCCATATTATATAGTAATATAAATAAAACACGGTTTTGTTAAGAACGGGATTCTGGGCCCACATTTTTAATTGAAGCATTGAAATATTGTAATATTAGTGGGGCATATTATGTGAATTTCGTTAAAGATAATGGAATCTTGTCATAGGAGTTGGAATTATTGAAATGGTTATAATATTAGGGTTATCCGTTAGATTAGTCAGAACCCATTGCATGCACAATACGATAAAATGATTTAAGGTTGTTGGGGGACAAACAGTTGAACCCTTTTCATGTTCTTAGATGCATGAATCCAAACCCACGACGTGGAAATAATTAAAAATGATAATAATAATAATAATAATAACGAAAAAAGAAAACACCAACTTTCGACTCAACAAACAAGTCAAATTTTGAAGCTAATGGACGGTGTAAACAGTGGACATGGTCCAAAACTCTCAGCAGTGACGTCAAAATTTAGTTCCATATTTTTCACACACCGTCAACTATGATAGGCTTTGAATTGAAAGCCACTATATTGAGAAAGGACCTGGTTTCGGGTTGTAATAAGAGTACCAAGATAATACTCAGAATTTTTAGGTGGGCAAATTAATTGACGTGCTAATGGATTATTTTCCATTTGTGCTAATGACCCCTTTAATGCAACAGTACAAACTACCCTGTTAACTATCTAGAGGAAACGAATCCTGCGCTCTTGGTCACGGAGCAATGTAGAAGACAATTAGTTAGTTGCAACTTTTTCACGAGCCTGGTGGCTTCACCTCTTCTTCAACATGAATTTGTTCAGACCAATGCTTGATACAACAATCAACACATAGATTGGGGTAGACAAAGTATTGGTCATATTATAATTACAGTACAACTTCCCAAATCCAATATTGGAACAAAGTAATTTGCATTTTGAGACAGACAACACAAGTACGTTACATGGAATAGACTCCCAACACAATTTTGGGCTTGTTATTTAGAAATTTCACAAACCAAGCACAATAATCAATACAAAGAACATACTTTCTTCCAAAACACATCCTAATGGCCTGAGCGAGAGCTGATATCCATGGGATAAACACTCATCTATCCTAAGTATGGCCAAAGTGACCAGTAAATCTAGTAAAGAGATCAGTTGTTAAATCACACAATGGGGATAAAGAATATCAAACTATGCAGTTTTGTAGCTCTGTCTGTCTCTAGCTACCTAATTGCCTGTCTGCTAGCTGTTTGTGAAACCACAAACCTAATTCAAGATGCGAAAAAAACACATGGCTGCATGTAAAGCCAGCTTGCCGATCATCTAGCAGCAACTGTGTCAGTCCTAGTGCTCGATTCTAACAACAGATGAAGCTTAGCTTCCGGATTAGACTTTTCGTGGGTGTTGCAATCTAGTAAATTTTCAGTATTATTTGGTAGGGCCAAATCAGCTTCAACCTTACCTGAAACTCTCTCTCCTTCCTGAGATACCACCCCACATCCCAGCTTCTCCTGCAAGTTCAAACACAGTTTAACAAAGGAGAAGCTCAGTGAAATAAAGCCTGGAAGAACTAGCAAGGAAACACATGCATCTGCACAAAAACCTGAACCAAAAGACTGGCTAGTCGCGAGCACATAGACAGCTTACTAAATATATTGTCATCAAATGGTCAACCATTGGCAAAACAGACAAGCATATTACGAGGAAGTACCATTAGTGCAGCGTTTTCAAGTCTCAATTTTTCTGAATCGTCTTTCAGTTGTCCCAATTCGGACTTAAGGGACATATTCTCCAAATTCAAGGATTCCCACGTGCTCACCAGTTCCTCAAATTCGGCCTGCTTCCTCAACCTAGACCTCCTTGCAGATTCCCTGTTAGCCTGTTTCCTTCTCTCACGTTTCAAAAGCCTTTCGTCCTGATGAAACCAACATCAAGATGCATAACATAAATATATAGGATCACTGCCAATCTTTCAAGTGTTCTTATAATTCCAGCTCAGTCCAAAGTCACCAACTACTCAAAACAATGTTTGAGAATAATTGTCCTGCAGGGTCTTAAGATTGGCTCTTTTTCAGCAAAGTCAGCCTCAAAAAATCTGAAGAAGTTCCAAATCTCTTTCATTAATCCCACAGCTTCAATTCAAACAAGTGAGTGTGTGATTATTCAAACAAACAAGCAGACAAGTGCTCAAGGTTCAAATCTATACAGTGCTTATCTTATTTCAATATGAAAAGAGGCATAACTGTTTGCATAAAAATAAGTAAGCAAAAAATAAGGTTTTAATTTTTACTTACCAGAGCCAAGCCATCAGAAGATGTCCCTGCCCCAGCAGAAGCAACACAATCAGAGGTATTTCCTGCTTTCTCACATGGGGATCCAACAAACCCAATAAAATTCATAGAAGGCATGGCATTGTCGGAGACATTAGAAGAAGTCTCATTTGCCTCCCCTTCAGTTGAAGAATTGACCCGAGCATGGACTTTCACGTCAATATCTGCCCAAGATAATTGATCAAACAAAATCAGTCAGCATGAAATAATTGTCATATAGCTCATAATGTTTCCAAAAATATTTAGAACCAGAAGCATAATTAACATAATTCCTGACCAAGCAATCAAGTCAACCCAAAACCACAGAAACTGAATTTTTTTTCCAAATTGGAAAAAGGTGGGTGGGGATGGATGGAAGGCATGACACAAGAAGGTGACCGCTGAGGCTACTAATCCCTCCCAAAATAAATGCAGACATCTTGTCCAAGAAATTTTCAACAACAGAAAATTATAAACTCAAGATAGAATCTACTGAGATTAAACTTCACCATACCACTGATTTGCTGGTTCTCAGTCCCATTAGTCCTTGGAGCTTTGTCTGCCTGCAAGATGAAGACCGCAATTATTTTAACTTTCATGATACACTATCATGTAGTCACCAAATACATTTTTGAAAAAAAAAATCATGAAACGTGGAATTCTTACACCAGTGTTTCCATTACTTCCACCTGTCAGACCATCAATATCACGTTTCAATCTGCACGCAACATAAAAATCAGCATTTATTTTGATACGAACGTAAAGTAATTAGCTGGGAGCTTCTGAAGAAGGTATAATCTCAACTTTTGAAACAAGAACCACTGCAAGAATAAAGAGCATCTGCAGTCCTCAACTCTTCAACGTTTCCAAATTTATACTTTCCTCCCCAAAACACTTTCCTTCCCCGAGGAAAGACAAAAAAAGAACGAAATAAACAAAGGAATCTTGGTAAGTAATATCTTTATGTATACGAACCCCGGTGATACATTAAGGACATTTCCTCCAGCATCACTTTTCGGGTTATCATCTCCAACTGGCACTGGAAGCCCATCTGGACGTTTTAGCTTTTTTGTTAAGACTTGCTCCATTTTCTCCAATTAATCAACAGTTCCTCCGTGTTTGAAGGAGTAACCAGCAGCTTAGCGTCACTACAGCAAATATAAATTTCTTCTTAAAGCTTCATGTAATAAATGCTTTTTCCCAATAACAACTTGGCTAAATCAGTGAAGGAGCTAAAAGGGGGGGAAAAAAAAATTAACATCGACATGCTTCACTTTACTTGCACATCACTATTCTATAACACGATATTATGACAAATTTAAAATCTAGATAAAACATGAGCTTATATCTATGTTAGGCAATCATAATCAATGATTATAAATGGATAATTGATGGTTTCACACGTATATATCAGGTTAAAAGTCTTCATCGGAAAGTGGTGTTACGTTCATGCAAACAAAAGTACCAAAACTTTCACTTCCCTGTGGTGGAAGTAAAAACAAAGAGAAAGTTGCTATTTTTGTAACAGTATTACCTAAGCTTTGGGTTTGAACTTCTCAAATTTCATTCTTCTGACCTCAATTATGAAGTTCATTCAACGTTAAACTCCAATGCCTTGACTTGAAACACAGATCCGAGCAGGTTAGGCTTAAATTAATCGTAGGAGAATATCCGAAGAACCGACATTAGGAAAAACTTAAATCAACGTAGATAACAAGTAAAATCACCGTCACTCCACAAGCTCCCTATAGCCAATAGGACTACCTAATGGAGGCTGAAGGTTGAACATAGTATGATCCTAACCCCATCTTGGGCAGGACTATTTCAAACCTAGAACAATACAACCTTAGACCCTTCCGGCAACTCGCTACGGGAAAACCCATCAAAACTTGGCCTTCTGGACAATAATTATTGCCTACATTCATACAAATGAAAGAGTTTCCACATCAATACTTTCATTTACCCACCAAACATTTCTCTTTCTTTTCTTTTTTTTTTTATCTCTGAATTTCAAATTCATGGCTAGACAGCCTTCTCCCTAATAGTAAACATCCCTAATTGTCTAAACCAAACCACAAAAAAAAAAAAAAAAAGCCTTAAATGTGTAACTTTAAGCTTCAGTTTATGCACTTACAGAAAGCTTCAGAAAATCTCACCGAAATTATGAATAGATTCAGAAAAATCTCAAAATTTAGGGTTCGAATGGCTATAAAAAGTACGATCTAAAAGCGTAGCAAAATCAGATCGAGAAATTCAAGGTACCTGAAAGTTTGGAATCACCATTCGAGGAGCCCAGATACCCTAACCCTAATTCGATTTTTGCAGCATCGGCTTAATCACTTTCGATTTCTGGAAATTGTTTTCAGTAATTGATGTCCGGAAGAGGACAGGAGAAAGAGAACCGCCGATTCACGCGCCGCCGCGTGTGTTGCTTTTTTCTGTATGTACTCTCGCCCGCTCGCGCTACTGGTGGTGGCGTGCACGCAGGTATTGGGTTGTGATATGTGATAATCTGATTGGCCCAGATTGCTGGTCACCCACCACAGCTTCTCGTTGTCCACGTGTCTCAACGTGATTTGGTACAAGTGAACTAGCGAAGTAGGCTCATCATCACCCGAACTTTTCCTCGTCACGCGGCTTGGGTTGGGGAACTCACCGGACCTGTCTGCAATTCGCATTTGGACCCTTTCTTTTTTTTTTTTTTTTTCTTTTCTTAAAAAGAAAATAATAAAAAGGGTCGTGAGCCCTTTCCTATTTTTCTTATTTTATTTTATTGTCTTATTTTTGAAAGGGTTATCTTTTGATCTTCGTTAAAATTATTTGTTCAAAAACAAATTGTATAATATAATTGCCTTTCGTGTAAATAAAATTTGCCTTTTCAGTAAAACCTTCATTTCTTAGAGAAAAAAAAAAATAGTAGCAGTATGAATCATTTTATAGGAGTAAATGTTAATAGGGCCATTTTATATCTTCAAAAAAAAAAAAAAAGAGCAAAACGGAGTTGTAAGAACAAGAATAGTGACTAATGAGTTAATGGCCATAAATTGTCGTGCATTTCTGATTCCAAGACCTTAATTATTCAGCTTATACAATCAATTTCATTAGCATCCCTCCATGCAATTGAACTACACAGGTATCAAACATCTTATCATTTTGCCTAAAAAGAATTTTAATTACCTTAAATTATTAACGGCTCAAATTTACAGTCAAAGAAACGTACACTAAGAGGCCATACAGGAAAAACCGAAAAAGGATGAAGTTATTATAATTCATCATTCCAAAAAATGATGGAACTTTTGGAATGAGTATTTGAGTATAGACTTTTCCGTATTTAGAGCCGGGAAAACGATACATTGCAAGACTCCAAAGTATCTTGGAGGGAAAATATGCTCCCCTGAATTTGGAGCAGCTTCTACAAGAATCCCGAACCGACCACATCATCTATGCTGACAAATCATCCTCGTGTATGAACACCAGGAAAACTCATTAAGGAGAACTGAACCTGTTACGTGGGATCAGAAGAGCATAATGCATTCCTTGTATACCAATTACAAGTGCCTTTGACTTTGAGTTTGACGACTTCTTGTTAAGAATGTAAGATCACGTCGTTACGCCTTTGCACATATTGCTCCTGAAAAGCAAATAATTGTTTAAGGAAACGACGTATCAAGCTCTATAACGCCATCAATGTCCAGTTCTCTGAGTTGCCCCTTGAAGGAGATCATTGATAACATTTTCAACATTTTCATAATAAAGAATTTTGACTCTTTTTTTTTTAGGTTGTTGCTGTAGTTGTGAACCTGCGATTTACTTGTCTGTTTATCATTCCTTCTCGTAAGAAATCGTGGATATACTCCGTGATGTAGTAATCCTAATCTCGACAAGGGATTTATAATAGTAAGGAACTAACAACCAAAAAAGGCAATGACGTAAATCGACTGCTGTATATCTCCACTAAGTATCACGTGCAGACAACCCTCCCCGCCCCCAACCCTTTCCTTTTTTTTCTTTTTTTACTCCTCCCCACTTGTTTTGTTAAGCTCACCACCTCATGAGAGCAAGTAGTCTTGTTCTCCCAAAGTTATATTTCTCTCTTTTTATTTGTTGGCATCCAAGAAAAGTGTGAAAAGGTTCCATCACCTGCAGATAACCTAGGTAGAACTTTGAAAAACAGAGAACCAACGAAAAATATAAACCAACCAACCTTTTGACTGAGATGAGCAGCAAAGCTTCTGTTCGTCGATGTGCTCAACATCAAGCCCAATAAACCATGATCCGGCACTGACATCATCATGAGCATATGTACGAAGTATAGGCCTAAAAGAACAAGAGAAGACTGTCTCTCAATCCTGCTACTTGTGCTTGCATGATACGTAGTATCATATAGGAGGAGCAAGTAGGATAGAGAACTACCTGTTTATAGATACATACTGAGCCAACGATCTAGAAATGGCATATATGTCGCCAGAGGCGTGTCTAAAATATCTGCATCAGAGGAGAAAAAGATCTAATTCTGAGCCAATTCAGAATTCTGTGCCAACCACCATTGTTGTTGATCCGAATACTTAAAAATTATTGCGAGGAAAATACAGCCCCATGCAGAAAGATTACAGCACTCCTAAAGCTAAGAATTTATGATGAAACAGTGACATACGCAATCAAGGTTACCCCTAAACAAAAACAGAATCATGATATGACACTCCTTCAACTACAGGAACAAAGAAAAATAAAATAAAATGGGATTACTCACGATTTTGCATCACCAAACTTCCACCAGTCTGGCTCGTACCACTTGTTGTTCCTGTACAATTAAGACAGCGCAATACATCAAGTTTTATTGCATTGAAATAATTCACAGCCTCGAAAATATGTTAACAAACACAGAATGTTCAGCTAAACTCACGGCTCAGAGACAACTTGGCCTGATTTCATACACCCAATATAGATATGATGCTTATCCAAATGAGCAGTCAAAATCGCTCCCAGGGAATCTGTAAAAACAAAGGAAAAGCAAATGCGCAGCTGGCTAAAAGATTTCCAGTACTGATATAAATAAAACAGCCAAGAATTTTACCTATGTCATTTTACTTGACGCACTTAATTATAACCTATCTTGTGATTAAAGACAAAATATTCGAGCTCCAAGAAACATATTATGTGGGTAAGAAGGGTGGAACAAGATCCTTGTCTTAGTTGAGATTGCATATCCACCAACAGAAATTACCAGCAAACAACTTAAAAATGAATTGTACAAGAATTTGGCCATAAAATTGGGTTCATGCTATACAATATTTACTTGTGGCTAATAACATGTGCACATATTTGGATCAATCCAGAAAATTATCAAAAACTACAGCAACTTTTGTAATGTGGTTGACATTTCAAGTGTAATTTTCTCAGGAAAAATTGCAACAAAAAGGGAGAGTAAATGAAGGATCCCTGCAGTCTTCCTTTGAAGAACAGTTCTTCCTGACAGGCCTAAAAGTTTTATACAGACAGATAAAATAAATTTAGGATGACAAAGACAAATTGTCAAACTGGATTCTCCAATTCTATAAGGACTACATACCAATATTAACAAAAACATCATCATTGACCTTGACAAAAAACTCAGCATCCCATTTGTCTAAAGCGTGAACAAGGAATGACTTTATCTTTCTAGGATGCTCCTCAGGTGATTCCACTTGATCATCCTGTCAGAAAAACAAGAATCAGATATTGATCTACTTATATATACTATTTCTTTGCTGCAATCTTTTGAAAAAATGGTTGACTGCCAATTCTAGGTTTTTAGATTTGCTATGCCCAATTATGTAGGATGGACATAAATTTCAGTTGGATACTGCAAAGATGTGCATCTTATTAGTACTCGATGTAAGTTCAGATTATCAGTTCCCCATACATACGAACTTACATTTAAAAAAATTAAAAAAAAAAAAAAAAACAAATAAATCCAACAAAATTGATACAAATTTTTTGTAAATCAACAAACATACAAGAACAAGGAAGTCATGGGTTTGCCTGTTTTCTCTGTCAATTTCAACGTCTAAACTGTCTCCACGATTTGCACTGCAAGATACAAAATTTAACTGAACAATGATCTCAAAGCAATTCTGGTTACAGTTCTAAATCTTCATTACAGACCTTCTTCCAATAAAAAACTTCACAATGATGCCCCTTTCATTTGCCAGCTTCTTTAAGGCTGATCCTACAAATAATGTATCTCGAAGTTAATATTATGATGGGAATAAAGTATGAAGAAGGAATAGCAATATATTCATGCGTTGTAGATGTAATAAAGAATATATGTCCAATGTGCAAATCTCTTGACCTAAAGAAAAACACTATTGATCTAGAAAATTAAACATCAGCTGAAAAGGAAATTTAATTCTCAGTCGAACATAAAAATTAAGTGATCTGCTACACAGTACACAATGCGAATATTCATGGCGTGGTTAAAAGAATCAGACCAAAGATGGTCAAAATAAAAGTTCAGTTAATTGGTGAATAACAAAACTTCCAAATGAGAAGTGGATTACATAAGCCCATTACAGCGATGTTCCATGTAAGTTTCCAAATCAAGAAAGCCTGCCGAACAACTTCTTAAAGGATAACCATGGGTACCCCAGTTTGTTTTGCCCTATCTTGATTCATTCAATCCTATCCATGCAAGCAATTGGATATTGCTTCACCTATTAAACTATCCACACAATTTCTTCCACTGATCAATGTTGGAGGGTGCCCTAAATCTTTAGATCAGCTTTCTTGTTCACTGTAGTAATACCTCTAGAGAATTCTCATAAAGATTAAACGTCCCGAAACAATTTAATTTCAAGACTAAAGGGACCAGTTCAAGTTTTTTTTTTTTCGCCTCCTTGTGTGTGGAACAACAAAGGTGGCAGAAATGATATACCCAGTAAACTTTCCGGGCATTGGCCATAATTTGCATTTAGAGAGTCTCTGAAAATGGCATGAATCATCATGTATTAAAAGGAATGAAACTCGAAAACAGTTACCAGTTGGCATCCATGCCTTACGAATTGCATCTCTATTTTTCCTGTGCCCAAACGTTGTAATGATTCCTATTACCGCCAAAAGATTTTTCCTAGGACGAGTCTCATAATTTTTCGACAAGCTCTTTGGAATAAAGCCTTCCTGTCTCGCCGCAGCCAACTTCATTTCAAGGGCTGTTAACTTCCTCTGCTGTTCACTAGAAAATAAAAGTGTCACTGTCTTCCCATAATTATAAATTTTTGCATATGGTCCCATGATATCATAGCTAAAAACATTGAATTACCTGCAGGTTATTGTCTGCAGTGTATCATCAACTGAAATGACAGACCGACCCTGAGAAAAGACAATTTCATTATCAATAAAGTTTATATTATTCATTTCGTTAACTTACAATACTTCCAATCTCCAAATATCGAATTGTATATACACAGAGGAAAAGCAGAATGGTGTAGGTCCAGAGTTTATAATTTGCGATCAACTTTACAAAAACATCATCAGGCACATACCACTCATCAGTCACCACTCAATGTTGAGTATGCATAATACGGGTGGGAATCCAATCATTTGGGACTCTCAGTAAAATAGTCATAGACTCATATAACTGTTGTTAGTTTATAAGCTATTAAAAGATCCCATAACTGAATTAACCAATTATCTTTGTATAGCATTCGACTGCAGAAATTTCATTCAAGGAAACACCACCATAATCCCCCTGATACAGTACAACGGGGCCCATCAGCAAAACTCTCAAATGCCTATTACCCCAGATTGATTCTTATCCAAATAAACATCATAATGCGCCATAAAAATTCACTACCTGAATATTTGATTTCCATCTCATTACAAATCTCTACATCAAACTGGCACCTCTCACTTCTCCACAAGGAGATGCTTTAAGGTATCTTAACCCACAAGGAGTGCTTCAGTCAGATGCATCACAATCTCGGCCCTACGGCCGAGATTCCGTTAGAGAATAGCATTTCTCTGTAACCCACTATCCCATGTCTCAATTAAGATCAACTCATCTAAGTCTTAACCCAAACTATTTGTGGTTGCCTACATTCATCTAAGAAACAAATTATACTGCATTATCAAAGGAATTTAAATATGCAACACAACATTCATGGCACTTGATCTCCACCCAGCAAAAATAAATAAATTAAATAAATAACTAAAAATAAAAAGATGTAAGAAAGAAGACTATTACCTGAGCAGTTCTTTGATCAAGCTCTTGAATCAAATAAGCTCTAACCTCTGCATCCTGCCATAGACTATCACAAAACCCACCCTCGTTAAGCAACAAGAAATCTAATTAATTGTTCCAAATAACAAAATTGAATAAATAAAACAACTGAATAACGAGACTCACCGGCCGGCGACGTAAACCGTAGCCATGGCGGCGAACAAAGCCAGCAAAAGAGGCGAGATTCGTGACCGAGGAGTCGAACCAGATAGCCGAGTTTGCGAACTCCGTATATTCATTTCTACCATATATATATATATATATATATATATATATATATATATACGCACAGAGAGCTGTTCAGTGACTTGAAGGCTCCCTGTGATTTCAGATCTGGAGAAAGCTCAAAGCCTTCGAAGCCGATAACGAATGAATGAATGAATATAAATGCGGGTCGAGTCTTGTGTGAAGATGGAGTCTAACGAATTGAAAACTCGACGTGTAAGAAGAAGATGATGACCTTCTAACCGAATGCTCAGCTTAATTGGGAAAGTCGTTGGTGAGTCTACTTGGCGGCACTTTTTTTATTCTTTTTCTTTTTTTTTTAATCTATCTGTTTATCCATCTATTATCAATTTTGAGGTTTTTTTTTTTTTTTTAACATTCAAAAAGCATATAATGAAATAGGACAAAATATAAATTATTTTATTAGATTAAAAACCTAAGAATGAAAATGTGATGTCAACTTTTGATTTACGAAAAATGTCAATAGATATCCCGAAAATAAATAGATAAATACTTTAACTCTAATTTTTCCGATGAAATATGAATGCTAAAACAACTAATAAAACTTGATCTCAACTAGACTAATAACAAAAATAACAGGTATTTACTTGAATATAATATACTTGAATATAATTTTTTTTCTTTATATGTTGTATAATTCATTATAATTATATTAGACAATTAATATTATTATATATTGGTTATAATTTTACAATATTCTATATACTCTCTACTAAAAATATAAAAAAATAATATAAATTATAACATACTAATTTTTTTTGGAAGGTGCAACGCACTAATTTAATACCAAATATATCAAATTTTCAAGTATCTTTAATATATTAAAAATGAGTTAAAAAGAATTTTTAGAAGGTTGAAAAACATTATGTAAGTTTCAAACTTCTTATCTTGATTTAAAGATTCTATACAGTACATTTATCAAGATATTACAAATCTGGAATTATTTTTTTCTTTTATTTTTATGTGTCTGTTTGTTACTTAATGTTTTGATCTCTCCTTATTAACAACCCGTAATTTAGATTTTAGTTATCTAATAAGTTTAAATTAAACAATATTATAACATTTTATTTTTTTAATAAAAGAGAAGAAAATTGGCCATAGATTAAATTTTTTACCCAAAAAAAAACAAATTCTGATAATTTTTGATACTATGTAGATATTTTCACAAATATTATTGATATTCTCGGACATTATGGATATTTGTAGACATTATGGATATTTTGCGGACACTCCGGGAAGAAAATCTATCACCCTCTTTATCCATATCAAATATTCAAAATATGGATAATATGATAGAAATATTAACAATGTCATGGACATTTTCATCCTTGATTAGAATTTTTATTTTATGAAATTTTTTAAAATGTTAAAATTGCCTCGCATCTCAATTTCAGTTGAAAAAGATTAAAAAATGGAGGCGCGGTCGGGAATGGCAATCGAACATGTTCGACTATCATTAAAATAACATTCGACCGCGATCAACCTTCCGTGCCTAAAATTGAAAAACAAGGGGTCGAGATAGTCAAATCGGGATCGAACATGTCTTGAGATTTGTTAGAAAATAGAGTATTTAAGTAATTTTAGATGTGTGATGATAACAAATGTTAGTTTTGATCACATTTATGGATGCGTCTGTTTTATCACTATGAAAATATTAATAAACCAATTAGGTGTAAATATCTTTTTTATGGTTCTAAAATTTTATTTATTTATATATGGTGGATTGGATAGGATAAGATAAGGGTTAGGATTAGGATTATTTATCGTCATTCTATGTTTGATGCTAACTTAAAAGGGATAAATATTAATTTTCCCAAAATAATCTTACTTGTATAAGATAACTTATTATATTCAAAAGTTCGGAATTATTAATCTCACACTTCAACATTAGTAGACCACATCCTAACTTAATCCCGCTTACTTTTGAATACTTTTTTTTTTAATATATAATTCTTTTTTAGGTTTCATTCAAGTAAAACTAAACTAAGATATTCATTTTACAAAAGTTAATATTTAAAACTAATCTATAATAATTTTTCAAATTTATAAAGAAAATCATCTTAATCCGATTAAACACTACACCAAACACACAAGATTGTACTAAGCATATGTGATCTTAGTATTCCATATAACAAAATGCATCATGGTACAAAGTTTATTTAATTTTATTTTAGGTTAAAAATAAGTATTATGGTGACACACGAAAATGGTGACGAAAATGGTGAACAAGGAGATCATGAATTCCAACATAAAATGAATATAAATACATTGACATGCAAAATTAGAATGGTTCAGCCGAATTTTAATGTCTATATCTACTGAGCCTCATATTTTGGTATAAGAAGAGTTACAAAAAATTATGCTGAAATATATTGAATTTAAGTGGCCTATTTTTTCTCCCTTATAATAAGACGGTTCATTACAAGACGGTTGCATTAAGAGTTAAAAAGATCTTCTTTTATTTAAAAGATTTTTCAAGAAAATATAGATCCACCCTCCTTTTCAAGATCTTCTAATATTCTTAAGAATACTTTAAGATTCATACCATAAATTTGAGATTTATGTGGTTAGCAATCAAATTAGACATATGAAAAAAAAAAATGGTTAAATAGCTGCCCTACGATTATTTTTGTAAACAAATAATATAATTACGCAATCTGTTAGGCTCTATCATTGCATCCAATTTCACATTATGTTTAGGCAAATGTCATGTCCCAAAGGTCATAAACAACAATTTAGAACACGAAAAATAATAAAATAGTAAGCTTCGATTCATCATCTATCCCTAGTCAATATAATATATTTTTACTGTTGCGAAATAGTTTTCCCTCAGTTTCCTTTGAAAATACACCCAGCACGTAGATAACTTCCAAATATTATAATATCATTCAATGTTGTTAAATGACATTATTTAATAGTTTATTAAAAATGACATTTTTCAAGTGACGCCCATGCTTCTGAAAATTATCTATCCTACGGGCACCAAAATAGAGATTACTCTGAGCACGGGTACTTGAGCATTACGCTCCTTGTATTAGTATTTAAATAGTTAGAGCAAAAGTCTTTATTCGATAATTAAATGATGAGTAATGATTGGAGGCCAACGATCATCAAAACCACTACTAAGTCTACAATCATAAGAGACTGGCCGAAAAAAGATTACTTGTAATCTGTAAATGTCAAAATATTTGAAATAATTAACATTTTCATTTTGACCGTTTATTCGGTTTACTCATTATGTTCTGGCTATTATTAATATTGAATTTTAAATTTAAAATTTTATACCATCTTTTGTCAAATAGCAATTTTAACTGAGTTTGTCTAAATAACATTTAAACATAAATCAAATTTAAAATTTATTTACAACTAATAACTAAATTAACAATTATTTTAAAAAAATTGATAGGTTTTGCATTTTTTAATTTAAATTTTTAATACTTGTTAGTTTAGTTATTAATTTTAAGCATAAGTTGTTTTTAAATATAAATCTTTAAAGTTTGAAAGGTTATTTTGATAAATTTATCGGTCAAAATAGGTGTTTGATTTAATAGAGTATAGATTTATAAGTTTTAAATATAAAGGTCAATATTCATAATAATCAAAATACAAATTATGAATTAAACAAATAATCCAAATACAATAGATAAAAATATAATTATTCCAACATATTTTGATGTTGTAAGTCAATAAGAATATGATTGAATGAATCTATGCAAAGGTTAAGGTAAACAAATTAGAATTCTCAATAGTTGTTTATTAACAATTGTAACTTTTTTTTTTTGGAAGGAAACAATTGCAATTTCTAAAATCAAAGTAACTACTAAATCATATAAGAGTTTTTTACATAAATTTATATTTGAATTACGAATTTCTTGAAAGTGATAAAAGTAATTATATTATTTGTAAGAGTGATATGTTTATTAAACTATGTGTTTTGCTCCAATTAGATGCATCTTAAAAAAAAAGTTGTATTTGAAATCATAAGAATAATAGTATGGTCAATCCATAATTCAAAGTTTGAGGTGAATCCCAGTCCATTATTCGTATTTTATGGAATAAGTCACCTGGGACCTTTCAAATTAGATATTGAATCTATAAAACATATTACGGTTCGAGAAACTAGACAGTAGACTCTGTTGAAGATTTAGAGATGTTAATGCGGGCCGACCCACATTCCAAAAAAAAAGTACGGTACTGGACCGACCCAACCCATATTAATATGTGGACCTATGCCAGCCCATTACATATAACAGGGTCGGGTTGGGGGCTCAATAATAGGCCTATGGGCCTGGCCCACATTTCTACACCCATATTAGGTCCATATTTCGTTATTTTATAAATAATTTTAAATATATTTCTTAATTAAAAATTAAAAAAATCTTAATTAAATATTTTCATTATACGTTTTTAATATTATTTATTTATTTATTTTTGTTTATTTTCAATTTATTCAAATTTAAAAAGAATATGAATGAGTTTTAGGTCCATATTTTAGCCCACACAAGTATATATTTAATATTTTAAAATATAAAACAACAGCGAAATTAGGCCCATATTTGGCTCACTTAGGCTTGACTTACTTAGGCCAACATTTATGCTGTGTTGGACCCCTTAATAAAAGTATGGCCTAGCCCACATTTTAGATGAGCCAGGTCTAGACTTGGTACAAAGCCCGTATGAACTTATCAAATGTGGGTCAGGCTGACACGTCCTACTTTAAATCTCTATAAAGATTCTATTAAAAAAGTAACTTTATTATACTTATTTGAATTGACAATAACGAAACTCAACCCTATTAACCTAACGCTCTTGTATATCAAGAAGAACATTATAAGCACTTATATTTAATAGGTCTTTAACATCCTTTATTTTATTGAACCCAATTATCTGACACTCTATAGCAGTGTTGTTTTTTAATACTCAACCCTTGAATTCTAAGGCTATGTTTGGTAAGAGACAAAAAAGAGAGGAAAGAAAAGGTATAAGGGAACATGGGAGAGAAAATGGAAAAATAGATTGTTTAATAGGAAGGAAAATAGAGAGAAAGGGAAAATAGAAGAGAAAAAGAGAGGAAAAAAATGAGTTGGGGTCCACAAAAATTTTTCTCTCCAAATTGGAGCGAAAAAGGGAAGGAAAAAAATTAACTAATGAAAGAATTAAATTTATTAAATTACCCTTGCATACCAATTTTTAAAATCAATATATTGAGAGTAAAATAATCATTTTAAACCAATTTTCTTTCCCCTTTACATACTAAATAAATATAAAAGAAAAATATATTTCTTTCTATTTTACACATTTTTTATTTATATTTTTTTTTGTTGGATTAAAAAACGATTTTCGCAGCGAAAGATTGGCCCAGGAACATTCAAAAATTTTCTCAAAACAATTGACTATATGAGTGTATAGTATTAATTTATAGCAAATAGGAACACACAAAAAGAATAGATCTAATACCTCTTGTAGCCTATCAGCGGATCCTTGCTTTACTGTCTTCTAAACCACGATCTTCCAATCCAAGCCTCAAGCACAACTGGATGAACGTGTGGGCGTTGCGTACAATTTCTTAAAACTCACACTTTAGGCACTTGCAATTTTCTCAACACATGAGATTGCAAGAGTTTTATTCTACAGAGAATAGGAAGACACTCATCTTCTCTCTAGTTTATGGAAGCTCTATATATAATAATATGCGGAGTATCTCCTATCCTTATTCTACTAGGATTTCCTTTATATATATATATATCTATTTATTAAACTATTTAATAAATAATTATATTAATTTAATTAACATATATATATCTTTTAAAACAAAAACGTGAACTTTGTTTACGTTTCTTTTTTTTTAAAAAAAAAAACGTAAACTTTTATATATATATATATCTATTTAATCTAATTAATTAATATATATATATAAACTAGTAGATAATTATTTCACTTTCAGTCAGTTTCCCAATTTCTATTTATCTAATTATCTGATAATTAGATATTTTTAAATTTAAAATTTAAACAAATTAGGAAACTTACCCCTCTATAAATTTAAATTAATTAATTCAAAATTAATTAATTAATTAATAATAATTATTAATTACATATAGATAAACTATTTATCTAGACAAAGTGTGTAGTAACAAAAATAATATAATATCCAGTACAGTGTTTGTAAGAGGTGGAATTGGGGACCTATGGACCTGTAATTCAAGCTCCAATAAATTATGACAATTAATTAAACTCTTTAATTAATTTGTCTAATTTATTAATTCCAATATTACTCTACTAAAAATCTGGAATTGCACTCTTGAAGTTACAGAATTAATTTACTCAGAAAACGGCGAGTAGTCTATCGATTTAATCATTACATGTAGTTCAATCCTCCATAGACAATTCATAATTGGAGCTAGGTCATATCCGTTTACCTCTCCAATTACATCTTTATCCTTGTGTACTATTGATTCTCTAATGAACAATTAATTTATAAATTGAGTACTCAAACTGTTCAAGTCCTGAATCAATACACAAGGGAATCATCTTTCTAGCTTTCTAATGGAAGGAATGGATTCCATATCTGTAAGCTACATTCCCAGCTACTCATCTCATCATGCTCCCAAGATACAAGTATTTCGATCTGTTTAAAAAATAAATCTTTAACAAGTATGTCAAAGAACATAATGTTATAAATAGGAGTCTATAACTACTCAGGATTAAGATTGATTTACATATGATCATCTATTGACATTATTTGAACTCTCAATAGTTAACGGAATTTATGTGAGATTCAAATCATGTCTGGTCCAGTCCTATATAATCGAATTATATAAAGTACCTCCATTGTGATGTCAACACATCAATAGTCCAGATAAGACTATTACATTCTCAATGTTAATGGACCGTACTAATAATATTTAATTAAAGATCCCAAACTTTAATTAATTATTATGGACTATATTTAGTTTATTATCCATAAATTTAATCCTCATGTATATAACACTTATATACTAAATTTGTGGTCACATAAATAAATTAGGAATTTTCTGATATTTAAAGACATACCAATTATGCACAAATTCAAATAGAAAAATGTCATTTTATTAATTCAGTAAATATCTAAAATATACATGCTTTTAGGGCATAAACCCTAACATTTTTTCCTTCCCTCCTTTTTTTTTTTCTCCTACCTAATGTTGCCTTAGAGCTTACTTAAGAAATTTCTTTTTGTTTTGTTTTTGGGCATTATCACTTTTTGACCTTGTTGTAAAGCCAATTATGAAAATATATGACAAATTATAGCTTATAAATTATCCCCAGGTTCACACAATCTAATAAAAATTCAACCTGGTTGAAAATTTTCGACCACCATTGAATAAAGCTCTATTATAGTAGAATTGTTTCAATCATGGTTGGAAAAATCCGATTTGAGTTTATCATTTAAAATCGAAAAAGTGAGATTTAATGACGACAATTCACCTTTTTTGACTCTGATTATTATGAAAGAAGTTTGAAGTAATCATGATTCATATGGAAGAAAATTTGTGTATATTAATTGATGTATTAAAATAAAATTAGATATATGCCGTGAAGTTAATTTTAATAAAATTTGTCAATGACACACATTTATCACTATGAGACCATTAAAAGGTGTAATAAAAAACCCCTTCTATTTTTAAAAGTTAAATAAACGGTAAAAGATATACTCAACGTATTGTTTGAGGAAATCAAGAAAAGGAAAAAAAAAGTTTCCCGACAAAAACAAAGCCTAAATAAAAGGGCTTAACTGTAAAAGAAATTGTATATCATAGGCCAAAAGGTAGAACATGATATAATTTTCACCCCAATATTCCAATATATAGAATAGGATAATTCACCCCAATATTTCAATATATCAAATAGGGTTAATTGAAAAAAAAATTAAAGTATGTCTTTTTTGCAATTTTAACTCTATTTTTTGACATGTGTAAAATTATACCTTTATATCTTTTGAAATTTTTTACAAATTTATATCTCTATCTCAATATTTTTTATTTATTTATGCTGACTGTTTTAAGTTATTTTTAATAGATTTTAACAGTTTGTTAGCAGAAATAAAATATCCATAATTTAGATTTTGTGTTTAGTGTGAATTTTTCTGGTCAATTTGGACACTAAGATGAAGGTTAGATAGTTGTAAAAATTTTAAGAGGAAATTATCACTAAAATACTCTATTTTAAAAAACTGTGAAAAAAGACCTTGTGTTTTTGGAAATTCAAAATAAGTACTTTCTATTTAACGAAAATTATCACTAAAATACCCTATATTTTAAAAAAGTATGAAAAAAAACGTTGTATTATTAAAAATTTAAAATAAATACATTCTATTTGAATTATCATATCATTTGCTACATTTCATTAGTCAAAGGCTTCAAAACAATTAGTAAAATTAACATTTTACCTATATAATATTATTTTAAGAAATACATCACACTTGAAAATGATGGGAGAGAAATACATATGGTCTAAAACCTCTTTAAAAAGAAAAAAAAACTATTCTCTCTATTGTTGTGGCACAAATCTAGAAAAGAAAAGAGAAATATAAAATTTTTAAAAATTTTGAAAGTGACAAAAATTTCTAAAATTTTAGATTTTTTTTCTTTTTTAGACTTGTGCTGCAATTATGGAGGAAAGAGTGTTTTTTTTTTTTAGACCATATGTCTTCTCTATTCATTTATTTCAAGTGTGGTGTGTGCCTTAAATTAATAAAGAGTAAAATGTTAATTTTATTAAATTTTTTGGAGTCTTTGATTGGTCATAGATAGTAAATGATATAATAATTCAGATAAAATATATTTATTTTGAATTTTCAATAATATAAGAATTTTTTTTCACACTTTTTTAAAATAGATGGTATTTTAGTTATAATTTTTCTTAAATAAAAGATACTTATTTTGAATTTTTAAAAATATGAAATTTTTTTTTCATATTTTTTCAAAACAGAGAATATTTTAGTGATAATTTTTCAAATTTTAATGCGGGTACTCTTTTTTTTTTTTTTTTTTTATCAAATATATAGTAGTTTTCCTGAAAAAAAAAAAAACAAAATAAATAAGGCAAAAAAGTCTCGTGCTCTCGCATACGGACTGGAAGCATTTATAAGCCCCTCCCTCCTCCCCTGTAATTTTCTGTCCCAAATAATAATCGTTTCGTGGTTGAGGAAGTTTCGGTCTCAGTCCATAGACTCTCTCTTACACTCCTCCGATCTTCCCCGATTCGAATCCATCATCGGCCAAAATGAACGACGCAGATGTCTCCAAGCAGATCCAGCAGATGGTCAGGTTCATCCGCCAAGAAGCCGAGGAGAAGGCCAACGAGATCTATGTCTCGGCCGAAGAGGTACGACAACCACTCTTCTCTTTCGAAATTTCTCGAATCGGTTTTCGCTTTCTAGAGTTTGAGAGCTTTGAATTTGATTTTCTTTGATTTGCACACACACACACACACATATATATATATGTATTGTGTAATTGTATATGTATTTGTGCGATTTTGTGGATTTTCATGGAGGTTTTGGGGTTAATTTCATGGCTTTTGTGTATCAGGAGTTCAACATTGAGAAATTGCAGTTAGTTGAGGCGGAGAAGAAGAAGATCAGGCAAGAGTATGAGCGGAAGGAGAAGCAAGTCGAGGTTCGAAAGAAGATGTGAGATTTTTACTCCATTTTCATTTTCATTTCCAAAATTTTAGGTCGAAATGGTTCCGAATTGAGTTGTGAGAATTAGGTTTCAGATCAGTGTGAAAGATCTGACTGGATTGTAATTTGTAAATGAATCAGAGAGTTATCTTCTTGTTGAATTTTACTTTGGATTATAATAGGATTAGCTTGTAGATTTTGAAATTTCAGTTACTTAGTAGTGGAATAATTCAGATTCAGAAACAGTAAAATGGAAATTTGGATTTTTGGAGAATGGTTTATTATTTTGATGGTTGTTCTTACTTCTGTTAGTAGATTGAAAGTGGCGTAAGTGAACCTCGAATGAGATTGAGGTGTTTTTTGATCAGATGGACCTTCTCAAGAGTCGCCCCGAGTTATCTTACCGCCGTTGCTATACTTTTTTTCTTTTCTCTTTTTCAATGCATTAACAATTATTTGTGCTGCATAGTCCAATCTTTTTGCGAGCCATTATCCATGTTGGTGATTGCAGTAGCGATTTATTTAGTTATTTATTTGTTTATTTTTTTAATTTTAAATGGGGAGACTGGAGAATTGACAGTAATATTGTTGTTGTGAATTATAGGTAGAAGCTGGGGAAAGTGGTTTTTGAGGGAAACTCTATCCATTTGACAGTAATATTGTTGTTGTGAATTATAGGTAGAAGTTGGGGAAAGTGGTTTTTGAGGGAAACTCTATCCATTTGACAGTAATATTGTTGTTGTGAATTATAGGTGGAAGTTGGGGAAAGTGGTTTTTGAGGGAAACTCTATTCATTCCTTACTTGTTTGATATTAAAGCTGTGTTCTATATTTGAGCAATTGATGCACAAGTTAACTAGTGTTCAAACTCCGGTGTAGTTCAATTTGTTTGGGGAAGATGGGCTTGTTTGGGCTAGTCTTTGCCTCTTCTCGTTTTATCATACAAACTGTGTAGATGTGGAGAAATAATCGATTTTTTTTTTATTGATCTGATGCAGTGAGTACTCTATGCAACTCAATGCTTCTAGAATCAAGGTTCTTCAAGCTCAAGATGATGTGGTCAATTCCATGAAGGATGTAGCATCGAAGGAGCTTCTGAATGTGAGCCGAGATCACCATGTCTATAGAAAGCTTCTGAAAGATCTCATTGTCCAGGTCAATATGGCTCATTTTTAATTGGCTTTGCTTCCTTTATAGATACGAGTCTTTCTATCATTTATATCTAGATGGAGCTTAAAACACAAATTTTTAATGAGTTGTAATGATTATGGGAATTTAGAGTACTCTTAGCATTTCCTAGTACTAATTACTAAAACGTTCTGATTTTCCATTTCAGAGTTTGCTCAGGTTAAAGGAGCCTGCTGTCTTGTTGCGTTGTCGTGAAGCTGACCTCAATCTGGTTGAGTCTGTGCTGGAATCAGCTGCAGAGGAATATGCAAATAAGGCAAAAGTTAGTCCACCAGAGATTATAGTTGATAATCAAGTCTATCTTCCACCTGCTCCTTCTCATCATCATGCCCATGGTCTTTTCTGGTACTTATCTATTTATTTATTTGTTTAATATATATATATATTTTTTGTAGTTTAAAACTAGGTTTTAAATTCTCTTAAAAAAACAACGATTTTCTGTTCTTAGTTATGTGGCGGCCATCTCACGAGAACAAGATTCAATTTGTATCTTGCTATTTATTGCTTATCTTTCTAAACAGTTTTTTGTTGAGTTAAAAGAATGTCAGAAGTACACCCTGGTGATGATTGTTTCGTTGGTATGTGCAGTTCTGGAGGTGTGGTGTTGGCTTCTCGAGATGGGAAAATTGTGTGTGAGAACACCCTTGATGCAAGATTGGACGTTGTATTCCGTAAAAAGCTTCCAGAGGTAATTTTATTATTATAAGAAAACATATATATCTTCTGCATTCCTGTTTTAGTAAGTAGTAAACTGCAGTTTTTGCTTATAAACTGGTGATAGTTGGTGGCAAATATAAGGTTGTTTTGTTTAATTCTTGTAGAAACAAAATCCTTTGATAGTCAATAATTCTGATTATCCAAATCAAGAAGGGGAGAATTAGATTTTTTTTTTTTTTTGGGGGGGGGGGGAGAGAGAGAAAGTAGAAGTCTGAACAACTAAAATTAAATGACTTGGTGAAGTGATCGATGTCCATTAGCTATTAATTCTCATCGCCATGGGTGAACTTTAATGCTTAGATATGATGTATCACGTATGCTTAGTTAGTAACTACTGACAACTTAGAGTCGGGCATTTCTATTCGAAATCAAGCTCTAAGCTTAATAGTGATTATATTTATTGTAAACTTAATCCAAACCACACTCTTGGTAGCTTAGAAAAAGCAAGCTTTGAGTAATTGTGATTCTATGTACCATCCTCTGTAACTTAATCGAAATAACACTTTTGGTTGCTTAGAAAGGCTTATTTCTTTCACTTTAAACCAAGCTAAGTCTTGTACTTTCTATTGTAGATCCGCAAGCGGCTCTTCGGTCAGGTTGCTGCATAATGAGGTGGATTGTGTTTGCTTGTCGATCGAAGATTATTTAAGATCTAAAACTTGGTCATGGACCATGCGGTGTATTTTCAAATTGCTTGCCTGTGTTATTCCGATTTTCTTGCTGACTCCGAGTAACTTATTTGTCAAGTAGCTGTATGTTGGTTTGGTTCTCATATCGTCTGTGCGTTATACTCATTCTTAGTACTCATGATATAAATAAAAGTTGCCAGCTTGAGAAGTAGCATTTTGTTGAACATGGTTCCAATTGATTTTGAATGAGTTGTTAGTGGCATGCTATCAAAACATAAAGAGCAGCATGTGGTTTCTTAAAATTTTGACGGAGTTCTGCTAGTCTGGTACCATGCAATGACCTTGGGCCCTTAAAATAACTTCTGTTTTTGGTGATTGTGCGCTGTGCATGTTTTTTGCCCACATTATACATCCATAAGTGGAAGATTTTGCCTTTGGTGCTCCCTGAGAGAGCGCTTGTTCTCCACATGTTATTGACAGACATGAATCATGATCGCTGCTACAATCAGACACGAATCACGATCGCTGCTACAATATTTTCACTTCGACTGCCTGCGGTGATGATGCAGTTTTAATGCTATTCGCTTAGGGGAGTCAAGGTTTCTCCTATGGTTCCAGGGAATTGATTAATGTGAACAGCTTGGGGTATCCGGGGAAGGACCGTGAGAGGCAATTATTCTTTTTTAATTTCTTTTTTCGCTGCATTTTTTTTTTCCCTCTAGCAAACTCTTGTACCAGAGGGAGACACTTGCGACAAATGATCATTTTTTTTATCTTTGAGCGAGCTACAAATGATCATTAAATGTCTAAGTTCCGCAATTATGCTTGGGAGAACTTTGAGCTAATACACGGTGTTGAGTTAAAAAAAAAAAAAGGAAATCACACAACATAATTTCACCTATACCAATTTTAAAGCATAGGAGTTTATTAGTTTAATGGCATGTTTACTAAAGAGTAATGGAAATGATATGTGGGGTAATGATTCCCATACAAAGGTTTACTAAAATATGGGAAAGGGGGAAATATGTGGGGGCCACACAAATTTAGGAGAAAAGAATGGGAATACTTCCCCCACCAACACCCTAAGGAGTCTGATTACCTGTAAACACTCTTTTTCTCTTTTTTAATTATTAAAATTATAAAATACAATTTTACCCCAAAAAATCTATCTACTTTAAATCCTACATGTATTTAAAAGGATAATTTAGTAAATATAACACATTCCCATTACTTTTCTTAGGTTAAGTAAACAAATGAATAGTATTCATTAGAATACGATTCTCATTCTCATTAGTTTTAAGTAAACAACATACTACAAATAATGATTCCCATACTCTTCTATTTTATTCCTATTCATTTCCCCTTTTATTTATTCCGATTACGATTACAGCGAAATAAACGTGCCATAAGTTCAACCCATTCAAGATTATAAGAATAATATCTTAGTTATAATTATTTGGTACAAAAGAACACTTTTTGATTCCAATTATAGTGACGTCAATTTACTCGTGTAACTTGAGAGAAATTTAAGTGATTTTAGATTGTTGTACTCAATTGAATTAATTGAGTTACCCATTAAGGGATCAAGCCACTGATAGTTCTAATAATTTTGAACTGAAATATGGAAAATTCCGGTGAATGATCATGTAGAGGAATTTATAGCAATATTTTAGAATTTATGAAATTCCGGTTGATAACTATGTAGCGGGAATTGACAGAATTTTAAGAGTTGGCGAATTCCTAGGTAAATGACCTTTTGTGGAATTCTAGGAGTTGTAATTAGATTTGAAATTAAATAACTTTCTTAGGATTTTGGGAAAATTTGATTTAATTTAGGAATCGTGATTGCACTTAGTTTTCTTATGACTAAGTTACTTACATATCTTTTTAGAGGAATCAAGTCAACGTAGTTTCATGAATTATGTATTTGGGAGTTAAGACTCTTTTATTCTCACTCGGATAATTTGGAGAATTTTGAATGAAAATTCTGTTTTTTTTTTTTTTGTAGAATTATGAAATATAATTCAAATGTACTTTGAGACTTTGTGTCTATGTAAGTTGAGATTTGAACTCCACAGACTTAAAATTCCATCCAAGAAATTTTTCTCAAATTTCTTGCTAGACAAAAATATATAGATTCATGAAAGATTTGGAGTCTTGACTTTTGTCATTTCATATTTTGTCACTTTTTATTTTAGGGCGCGTCTACAGTAGGGGCGCCCCTACGTAGGGCCCTGTCTATTCACCGTTGGATGGGAATCTGTATATAAATAGATTCTCCACAGATTCCCGTTATTCCCCACAGATTCCCATCCAACGGTAATTAAGGCATGACCCTACGTAGGGACGCCCCTACCGTAGCCATCCCCTATATTTTAATTGGAATAATACTTATTGCTAGATATTCTAATTAATTTTTCTCTTCGGCCAATTGTCCATTTTTTCCTCTTTGTATTAAGATTATGACTTTGTGTCTTATGTAATCTTAAGGCAAGACAGTAGTGCCCTTAACTGGACAATGAGCATTCATGCAAAGATGAGATGTTCACATTGTGTATTTTCTTCCTTTTAACTAGGCCCAAGAGATGCTGCAAGTGTGAAGAGGGCAGTGGGGTTTGATATTTATCAATTTCTTTTGGGCTGTACTAAAGTCAAGTTGGCCCATGTTGACTTTTGGCAAATAGGCTGGCCTTTATTGTTTATTTGGGCTTTGGAATATCATTTCTAATCTGGAGAAAGGATTTTTGGATCTAGGCAATGCTTTTAAGGTTAATGGACCGCTTCAGGAGACAAACATCATGTAACCTGTAGATGTAATGTAATGTCTTGTTCTTGGGCTTGTATTAAAAAGGATTGGGTTGCTGGGCTTGTACTCAAAGAAGCTGTTGGGCTACTTTCCAAAAAGAGTCTTTGGGCCCTGAAGAAGGCAGATAACCCACGTATTAATCTGATAATCTGAGACTTGATTACATGACTTTCTTTGATTTTCTCTTTTCCTTTTTAGCTGATTTAGTCATTTAATGAATTTTCCAAAACCACGTTATCAACTCTTAGCCCAGGTTGATAAATCAACAAGATATATTACATATATAATATTTGAAAGGATTTATCTTGACGGATAAGGAAATTTAATCCAATAAACTCCCATTTTTGTTTAAAATCCTGTTAAATTCAAATATATATATATATCTATCTATATGTGATATTATATTTTTCCTTCTTAAAAGCCACGTTATCTTTTCCCAGCCCAGGTTGAGTAATCAACCGTATATGGGTATAATATGTTTGAAATTAATACTTCCATTTCATAGAAATACCGTAATATCAATATTTTTTTTAATTTCAAATATATATTTAGTCCTCCCATGATTGTATCTTGGACATAAATTCTAGGAGAATTTTGGCAGCATAACAACTCAATGAGAGTAAGACTCTAATTTTCTCTTTGGCTATACCTCACCGCAAACTTTTTTTCGGCTTAAATAGCCTAGGTCGTGGCAGAATCAAAACGAAATTTAGAGCTTCGACATTTTCGAGAGAATTTCGGCAGTATAACGACCTAATGAAAAGAAGATTTTAATTTCCCTTTGGTTATACCTCATTGTAAACCTTTTTTTGGCATAAATAACCTAAGTCGTAGTGGAACGAAAATAACATTTAGAGCTTCAATATTTTTGGAAGAATTTGAAAGAGAGTAATATAAAAGTAAATTTTCATCTTGATTGTGACCTTGATCATCATTGGCGGCCTAAGTCATGAGACCTCTGTTGGCCATAGATAGCCTTAGATCATAGGGATAATCAAGAGAAAATTTTGGAGAAGAGATGTAGAAAAAAAAAATGCTACATACTTACTTTATAGACTATTTTTCTTGTCTTTTACAGAGCTTTCTTGTCTTTTACAAAAACACACTTTTTTTTTTGTGAGACTTAGTGGTTATCAAAATTAAGGGGTAAAATCAAAAAAAGAAAACCCATCAGTTTTAGTTTTTTTCTTTTTTTTTTTCCCAAAAGAAAAAAGAAAAAACTCATCTCTTTTCATTTAGTCAAATTGAAACCTTAGATGGATATATATATATATATATATATATATATATATATATATATATATATATATATATATATATATATATATATATATATATATATTTTCCGAGGAAGAAACCTTAGATGGTTTAAAAAACACTTTTGCCCTTAAAAGTCATAAAACATAATAATAGAAAATTATTAAAAATAAAATAGTTTAACTAATTGAAAGAACTTAAATTAAAGAGAACAAAAGAGGCAAAACGGAATTTGTTTTTTACTTTGTCACTCTATTTTTTTTTGGTTAAGTTTTGAATAATTTAAACTCTTTTTAGTTTCAATGATTATAGTTTTACTTAAAATGATTAAAAAAAAAAAGAAAAATGATTATTCATTTTTAACTTTTGTCATTCTCTCTCTTTTTTTTTTTTTTAATTTTTTAAATAATTTAATATTGAAAAAAAAGAAGACAAAATGGGAATGTTTTTAAAATTTGGTCATTCTTTTTTTTTTTAAAAAAATTACTATGAATAATTGAAACTCTTTTTAATTTTGATAATTATTATTTTCACTTCAATTATTTTTTAAAAATAATTGAGAAATCTAATAATTATTTTGTCTTTTTTTTTTTTTAACAAACCAAAGTTTTAATTTTGATTAAATTTGTAGACCTGGTTTTATTTGATGGGAAAATTCAAGTTAAATGCTTAGTTTAATATAAATGAAAGGGTGTTAGTTTTTCAGATAAAACATTAAAAGGTTGGGTTTTTTTTTTTAAATTAACCCTTAAAATTAATAAAAATATAAAATCAATTTTATTATAATTGATAAAATCTGGTGAATCAGTTATATGCAATAACAAATAAGTTATATACAATAATAAACCAACTATATAAGCGGTAAATAAATTACATATAATGATAAATCATTAATATGGTGGTAAATAAATTGTATCATTTGGTAACTAAGGTATGTACTATTGTATATCGACTATGCACATAGTTGTAAATTAGTCATATAATGATATATGAGCGATAAACTTAAGGATATAATGGTCATCCAAAATCATTAAGTTAGAAAAAGGATATACAAGTTAACAAAATTGAAAAATAGATATTCATGAATAAAATTAACTTATAAAATAGAATGGGGTGAAGTTTTCTCAAAAGAAAAATCATGTTGTTCAAAGTTCGAACAAAAAACCTTATTTTCTTATGAGTAATATTGTATATCTTGATAAACTGTTTAGAAAAATTTTACCCACTCATTTACTTATCCCTAAAATGCCACATAGATCAAGTTACTTTTTCTAGATAACTTGTCAGCATTTTTAATTTTTTTTCTAAATTACTTTTATTTTTGTTATAACTAATATACCATTCATCTATTTTCTCTTTTTCTTAATTTTTTTTCTCAAGTAATTACTAATTTAGCACCATTATTATCTAGTAAATTATTTATAAACTAGTAATTTAATACCAATTTTCTTATTTAGATAAATCAATCATATAACATTGATTTACTACTTTTTTTTTTCCAATTAAATCATGTAAATCATTGATATGTTACTAATTTACTACCATTATGTTTTCTAAACTAAGTCATTAATATGCTACTGAGTTATCACCTTTTTTTTTCTTTATTTATTTTTTTCTCATTCATCGACGAACCATTAAGTTACCATCAGTTTGTCCTTTTCATTTTCTTTTTCTCTCAAGTAAATCACTACTATACTAATAACTTAATTAATATCATTTTTTTTTCAAGTAAATAATTCACAAACCAATTATTTACCACCATTTTTTTTTCTCCTAAGTAAATCAAGTAATTATTCATAGACCACTAATTTACCACAATTATTTTTCTTAGAATTAGATTATATAAATTATTGATATACCATAATTTACTACCAATATTTGAGTCCTCAAGTAAATTACTCATACCATTGATTTACTATATTTTTTGTCACAAGTAAAATCGGATACACTTCTAATTTACGATCAATATTTTCCTCAACTAAATTACTAATATACTATTGATTGAACATCATGTTTTACTCAAGTAAAACATTCATTTACTACTGCTTTACTATCACTTTTTTCATGTTTTTCCTATAACTAAGTCAAGTAAGTAACTGATATATCACTGACTTACCACCACTTTTTTTTCCCATCCAAGTACATCAAGTAAATAATATATACAGTTAATTTTTCACTATTTTTCCTATCAATTAAAATTAAGTAAATCATTTATATACCACTAATTTATCACCATTTGTCTTCCTCAAGTCGGTCACTGGTATTAGTGACAAAATCTAGTCAATTATGATACAATTTTATTTTATTGACTATTTTATTCCTTCCCAAGTATATAATGTACTATAGATATATAATTCATATACCAGTTTTTTGTCTTAGGTAAATAATTTAATCAGTTATTTTCTTTTATTTTGGGTGTTTATATTAACCTCGCTAAAACTACCACTCAAAATTTAATTATTTAAATACTAATATTTATAATTATTTAATATTTATACAAAATTTTATGATGGTTGCACATGTAGCGGTAACTATTAAAACTTCATTTATACATATATAAAATATATTTGGGCACTATGCGTCAATTATAGCAACTATACATGAAGAGAAGCAAATGGGTCCACCTGTCAGATCCTGTGAAAGAAGAATGGGACAACTTTTGTACAGTTGTTATAAGTCAAATTTTAGCTGAAGTATGAATTTTTGTCGGTTTTTCATAAATCATGCAAGAGAGCAGATACGAAAAAGTTAAAAAAGGTTGAAGGGACAAAAAAGATGCAGAGATTTCTCAATATGAAATATCGCGATATTTGTTAATATTATGACGATATGTATCCCTTTTTCGAACATCGACACGAATGTTGGTGGAAATATTTGTTAATATTATCACAATATGTATCTGTTTTTTGAAATATCGACACGAATGTTGATAGAAATATATAGGTCTCGTTTGATTCACCCATTTAAATGAGTGTATTTAAATAGAAATTCTAGAATGGGTTATAATTAGAATGAGAGACATTTGAATGGAAAAATATTAGAATGTGTTGTAATTAGAATGAGAGTATTGGAATGGACTATTCAAAAACACCTCCTCCCCTCCATTTTCATCCAAGACACAAAAATCCATTCAAATAGTTGATGTGACTGATGAACCATTTGAATAGAAAAATTGAATTATTGAAACAAATACGCATTCTAAAAGACCATCTGAATGGAAAAATTGGAATTGTTGAAACAAACACCCATTCAAATGGATTTTCTATTCCAATAAAATGGAATGGTTGAAACAAACGGGGCCATATTTTTTTTTTGTATATCAGTAGAATATTAATAATAATTCTCTTTTTCTTTTTTCTTTTCACAGGCAGCAAATGTTTCTCTTTTTCTCTTTTACGATGTTTATACTAAAAGAAATTTTTTTTCTCTTTGACTTTGAATATATGTATATAGGACTTAGTTTAAATGGTTATAACAATATTTACCCATAGATGATTACAATGGTTTAAGCCGTTAGATCTAATATCTTACGATGGTGATTAATTTGGTGTTTGGCCAAAAAAATTTAATACTATTTATTACTATCAAAAAAATTTAATGCTATCACTACTTTTTTTAGTATCCATTCATGGTCACAAAAAAATTGTAACCATTGAGAAGTCCTCCATATATATATATTGCCTACTTATTTGGTTAACATATTTGAACGAACACATTTAAATAAATTAAGTGGAAATGAATTTAGTGGAATATATTATATGAGAGACATTTAAACTGAAATAAAGAAATTTTTTTTTCTCTTTGACTCTAAATATATATATATGGGTTTGGTTTAAATGGTTACAACAATATTTACCCATGGATGGTTACAATAGTTTAAGCCGTTAGATCTAATATCCTACGGTGGTGATTAGTTTGGTAGTTGGCCAAAAAAATTTAATGCTATTTATTACTATCAAAAAAATTTAATGCTATCACTACTTTTTTTAGTATCCATTCATGGTCACAAAAAAATTGTAACCATTGAGAAGTCCTCCATATATATATATATGTATATATATTTTGCCTACTTGTTTGGTTAATACATTTGAACGAGCACATTTAAATGAATTAAGTGGAAATGAATTTACTGGAATATGTTATATGAGAGACATTTAAACTGAAATAATAATTTGAATAGTAGGTATTAGAATGTAATATTGAAAAATAATAGGTTAAATATGAATTCTCATTTCAAGAACAAGAAGTCCATTTTAATGGTAAAAAATGAATGGACATGTGGAAGAAAAAAAAATTGAATTATTGAAACAAACATATATTCCAATAAGCCATTGGAATGAAAAGTTAGAATGGTTGAAATTCCTTTAACACTTCTATAATATTTTTTAGATTCAAAAGAAATCCATTATGCAAATCTTAATATTTGTTAAAGGTTATTTATTTGTGAAGAAGATGATTGAACTAGTTTTTGTCATTACTACATTCTCCCAGGTTAAGTCACTTTTTGCTAATTCAATATTCTTTGTGAGTTGAAAACTTAAAAAATATTTTGAGTCCTTTAACTTGTATTGCTTTCTATAAGGCTTCCAAGAAGGTACTAAGTGTAATTCTGATTTTTTTTTTCTTCTGGGGGGGGATTGAAGTTACTAAATGTAATTCATTGGCTGGAAAAGTTAAGAGGAACTGGCTGGATAAGTTAAAGAGGAACTGGCCAAAATCTTAGTCTCTGTGATCATATTCATATGTTTGGTTTACTTTTGTTTCGTTTTTGTTTTTTGTTTGTTTCAAATAAAAAAAAAGTATCTTTATTAGTGGTTTTATTCAAACGCTTAAAAATCTCAGAAGGAGTCAGAAAACAGTATAATGACTTAAAGTAGGAGTATGTTCCACGAGTCCTAATAAAAAAAGTGGTAGTAGGTTCAACATTTTGCAATAATTGCACAGATAAAAACGGGCTTTGTCCTTGCGTGCATGACAACGTTTAATGGATGTAAAACCTTTTTTTTTTTTGGAAACAATTTAATGGATGTAAACTTAATGAAGCAAACTAATTGCTTTCAGATATCAAACAGTTTGATCTTAAGGTCTGGTTTTTTTCAATGATTTCGAGTCCTACTGACTAATGTTGACCGTGCATCAGTCTCCACCCTGAGTTTCAGAAAGACTTTGTCCATGCCACCTCTCTCTGCTTATATGTTAGAACTTTTAGTTTTGTACAGATGAGTCTCTCAAGATCTTTGGAGCAACTTTTGCTGTGATCAATAATATCCCATATTCACATGTAGGTCTTCTTGACTTTGGTTCACGCTCATCCTTCACCTTTTCATTTCTATGTTTCAGTGTTCTTTTTCTTTTTTCCATTATCAAATTAGTAAGTCATGCATACTTGACTTGTTTATGGAATTAGCTTAAAACTCTACATAGAACCGCCTTTTCTTTTCTTCTTTTGGGATGGGAAAACGAATGGTATTCAACTGAAAAATAATGAGTTGCACAAACATTTCGACAAGATTTGGAATTAGATCTATATTAGCCTCCTACTTTTCATTTTTGCCAAGCTTGAAATTTAGAAATTCCGCTACAGAAGTTTGCTTTGTATTTATATAGAAGAATTGCCAACTGGTACATTTCACAACTGTACTGCCACAAGTTTGCTATACACTGCTCACTCTTTAGTAAAATTTCCTTTGCAGACCCTCCATGGTCACTGATATACACAGCATGAAGCAGGGTTTCTCGACTGAGTTCTGCGATACTTCCGAGTGTGCAAATGGAGCAAGTGTTAATTGCAGTGTTGGGTTTTTGACCATCATCAATCCCAATTCGTGTATCAATCATCTTTTGGTTATTTCAGTTGATGTTCTGCTCCTTTTCATCTTCTTATGTACCTTTGTTTATAGCGTGGCATCCAAGAAGAGGGCACCATCCGTGGTGTCTCAGAAGTTGCCTCCATTTTCAGTGTTCTCAGCAGTTTTCAATGGTCCATTGGCTGTGGCCTATTTGGCAGTTGGAATATGGACATTCGTAGAGAAACTGAATACAGATGGGACCATTTCACCGCCGTATAGATGGCTAGTAGTAATAATCCAAGGCTTCACATGGTTTCTGCTAAGTTTAACCATAAGCCTAAGGAAGCTGCACCTTTCACATACTGCAATGGCGAAATTTTTTTCGCTCTTTTGCTCCTTGATAGGAGCATTTCTGTGCATTTCATCTCTTTTTGAAGCAGTAGTTGACAAAGTAGCATCAGTTACAATGGTTTTAAATATTTTGTGCGCTGCCGGAGCAATTCTGTTGATCCTCAGTTCATTTCAGGGATGCAATTATGCAAAAACTGATCGAGAAATCGACGATGGTGCTACTGATGCACTGTTGCAAAGTGAGCAAGCTGGTGCTGCCAGTGAAATCAGTTCAAATGATAATGTAACTCCTTTTGCTAGATGTGGATTTTTGAGTGCAATGTCCTTTTGGTGGTTGAATCCTTTAATGAAAAAGGGTAAGGAACAAATTCTTCAAAATGAAGATATTCCACTGCTGCGGCAGGAAGATCGAGCAGAGACATTGTATTCAACGTTCACTGAGCAGCTGAACAACACAAAACTAAGGGGATCATCCAATCCTCCTCCAATTTTATCGACAATCTTCTTCTGCCAGAGGAAAGCTCTTTTCATTTCTGGGATTTTCGCCTTAATTAAGGTTCTCGCCCTGGTTAGTAGCCCACTGTTTCTTGCAGAATTTATTAAGATTGTTGAAGGCAACTCTGCATTCAAATATGAAGGTTATGCATTGAGTGCCGGGCTGTTCCTTGTAAAGTTTTCAGAGTCACTGTCAGAGAGGCAATGGTTCTTTCGGACACAACTGATAGGGCTGCAAGTAAGATCTTTGCTATCTGCAGCTATATATCAGAAGCAACTACGACTGTCGAATGCTGCTAAGATGAGTCATTCTCCTGGTGAGATAGTGAACTATGTTGCAGTGGATGCTTACAGGATAGGTGAATTTCCATTTTGGTTTCACCTGATATGGGCGACACCCCTGCAACTGTGTCTTGCAATAGTTGTCATTTACTTCTCTGTGGGGCTAGCAACTCTTTCAGCTTTAACTGTACTTATATTGACTGTGCTTGGAAGTTCTCCACTGGCCAAGTTGCAGCATGAGTATCAAACAAAGTTCATGGTGGCTCAGAACGTACGGTTGAAGAAGTTATCAGAAGCACTTACAAACATGAAGATCTTGAAGCTGTATTCATGGGAAACACATTTTAAGAATGTCGTAGAAAGATTAAGAAATGAAGAACTCAAATGGATCTCTGGAATATTGACACAGAAAGGGTACTATATTGTTTTATTCTGGTCATCTCCTATACTAGTGGGAGTTGTTACTTTCTGGACATGCTATCTACTTGGGTTTCAGCTCTATGCTGCCAATGTTTTCACATTTCTAGCGACTTTGAGAATAATTCAGGAGCCGATTAGGATGATCCCTGATATATTTGGAGCTTTTGTTGAAGCAAAGGTTTCATTTGATCGGATTCTAAAGTTCCTCGAAGCACCTGAATTGGAGAACAGAAACAAAAGACAAAAGTTTGGTAGCAATGAGCTTGAGCACTCCATCTTTATTAGATCCTCCGAAATTTCATGGGATCGTAGTTCTTCAAAGGCTACCTTGAGGAACATTGACTTGGTAGTTAAACCAGGAGAGAAGTTAGCCATTTGTGGTGAGGTTGGCTCCGGTAAATCAACCCTTTTAGCTGCAATTCTTGGAGAAGTTCCCAATGTCAATGGCATAGTAAGTGGTCATTTCATTTCCTTCCCAAACCTATTTCCACAATTGGCAGGCCAAAACGTGTTGTCAATAAGAAATACACTACAATTGGCAAATCTACAGAAAAAGACGAGAAAATTCTAATAGTTCAGCTTCTTTCCTCTTTCAGTATTCTTTTAGGCCTAAATGGAAAACAAAAAAGAAATTGTCTTGATTGTTTTTAGGACCATACCTGATCATTTATATACATCAACTACACAATGTTTCTGAATCTTTCAGGTTCATGTTTTTGGGAAGATAGCATATGTTTCTCAGTCTGCCTGGATCCAGACAGGGACTATAAAAGAGAACATTCTGTTTGGCTCTCCTATGAATCCTGTCAGGTACCAAGAAACGATTGAAAAGTGCTCTTTAGTTAAGGACCTCGAAATGCTTCCTCTTGGAGATCTCACTCAGATAGGAGAGAGAGGTGTCAATTTAAGTGGTGGACAGAAGCAACGTGTTCAACTGGCGCGTGCACTCTATCAGAATGCAGATGTTTACCTCTTGGATGATCCCTTCAGTGCGGTCGATGCTCACACTGCAACCAGCCTATTCAATGTGATCATAATCTTCCTCTCTCATAAACCTTAGCTACTTATGGTGTTGTTTCTCCAGTGGATATATGCTAACACGACTCACTGCCAGGAATATGTCATGGGAGCTTTGTCAAGAAAGACTGTCTTGCTTGTGACACACCAAGTCGATTTCCTTCCAGCTTTCAATTCTATTTTGGTAACCCAATATTTGACTAATCCTTCCATCATCTCTACTTAATGAAACTTTTTTTTTATCATAGTTGCGCATACAATTCTTCTCTTTTTTTGAACAGTTGATGTCTAGTGGGGAGATTTTAGAAGCAGCTCCACATGAACAGCTGTTGGTGTCTTCTCAAGAATTTCAACACCTTGTCAATGCACATATTAGCACCACTGCCTCTTTCGAAAGGCCTGTCGAAGATTTCTTTCCCAGGAAACACAAACCATCCAAGGGCGAGATACAGAAGATTGATGCTGAAGAACAGCTGAATGCATCGGTTGGTGATCAATTGATTAAGCAAGAAGAGAGAGAAACAGGAGACACTGGTTTTAAGCCTCACATTGAGTACTTGAAGCAGGGGAAGGGATTTCTGTTCTTTTCCTTGGCAAACTTCTTCTTCTTGATATTCGTATTTGGGCAACTGGCCCAATTTTACTTGTTTGCTGCAAAACTTCGGGACTCTAGTGTATCTAGAGCAGAAATTTATGCAGTTTACACCGTAGTAATGAGTATCATGTCACTCTCTTTATTGGTTAGATCTTTTTCTATAGCTGCCTTAGGGTGTGGGGCATCAAAATCTATTTTTTCTACACTGCTGACCTCTTTCTTTAGAGCTCCAATGTCCTTCTATGACTCAACACCCGTGGGGAGGATACTTAGTCGGGTACGTAAAAGTTTCTCATTTGAATAACTCAATTCTATGCTTTATAACATCAAAATGGAACTCATATTTGACTACACTCATTTTAGGTATCTTCTGACATGAACATCATCGACCTTGAAGTGCCCTTGAAGCTCATAGTGGCCTGTGCAGGAACTATAAACACATACACCATATTTGGATTATTGGCTTTTCTTACCTGGCCAGTCTTGTTTGTCATTGTGCCAATGATTTACATAACTATACTCTTGCAGGTACAACATATAATAACGCCGACCTTCTTATATAGTTCGTGTATAAGAAAACTTGAGCTATGTCAAGCCATTCCTGCCAGAAATAAACTTTCTTCATTTCTCAACAGCTAATTCATTTGATTTTCTTCTTAACATATAGAAATACTACTTGGCTTCTGCAAAAGAGTTGATGCGAATAAATGGCACAACCAAGTCTGCACTAGCAAGCAACCTTGCTGAATCAATTGCTGGGGCCATAACTATCAGAGCTTTTGAGGAGGAGGATAGATTCTTTTCAAAATACTTGGAACTTATCGATGCAAATGCTAGCCCACATTTCAATAATTTTTCAGCCAACGAATGGTTGATACAACGTCTGGAAACATTGTGTGCTATTGTTCTCTCATCCTCTGCTCTCGCCATAACTTTGCTTCCTTTCAAAGCTTCTGACTCCGGTGAGTAAACATTATTTCAACCATTAGTAACAAACTATGAAGAGTTCTGTATGAAGAGTTCTGTTTTTCACTCGTGCTTGTGCATTGGATATCAACTCTCAGCATTAATTACATGAAGCATATTTTGGCGACTTGTTTCTCAGAACCACCTCACAATTTGGTTACACAAAATCTGTTGGCAGGTTTCATTGGAATGGCATTGTCATATGGCCTGTCGTTAAACCTGTTCTTAGTGATCTCTGTCCAATACCAATGCATGCTAGCAAATACTATCATTTCCGTGGAGCGAGTGGAACAATACATGCATATTCCCAGTGAAGCTTCTGAAGTAGTAGAAGGAAACCGACCTGTGCAAAATTGGCCTACACTTGGCAAAGTGGAAATATGCAATCTGAAGGTCAGTATGACAAAAATGGTATTTCTCCTTCAATCATAAGTTTGAGAATTATGGATTTATGTCTTTGATAAAAAAGGGTCATAATTTTCAGAAATATTTTATGTATGTCTCATCTTGAATAACATCCTGAAGGTAAGATACCGGCGAAATGCTCCATTTGTTCTTCATGGAATAAGTTGCATAATTGAAGGAGGACAAAAGATTGGGATAGTTGGCCGCACAGGAAGTGGAAAGACCACTCTTATCAGTGTACTATTTCGTCTGGTAGAGCCTACTGAAGGAAAGATACTAATAGATGAACTTGACACTTGTACAATTGGGCTTCACGATTTAAGGTCACGCTTAGGTATCATCCCACAGGATCCAACACTCTTTAATGGGTCTGTGAGGTTCAATCTGGACCCTTTAGCACAGCATAATGATCAAGAAATATGGGAGGTAAAGTTTGTTAAAAATGAGTGTTCTTTTCTTCAAACTAGAATAAATTTATCCACTGCTTGCTCTTCATTAACAAAGCCTTTTCTCTCATGACTATGTCCAATGTAAGGTTCTCGAAAAATGTCAGTTGCGGGAGGCCATTCAAGAGAAGAAAGAAGGCCTAGAATCCTTAGGTAAGTAATAAGGAACTAAAGAAACAAGTATATGTATAGATAGCAGTACTCTTTTTCATTTGTAACTGTATTATGTATGTAAACTGCAGTGTTGGAGGAGGGAACAAACTGGAGCATGGGACAAAGACAACTATTCTGTCTAGGACGTGCATTGTTGAAGAGAAGCCGAATACTAGTGCTTGACGAAGCAACCGCATCAATGGACAACGCAACAGACGCCATTCTGCAAAAAACCATAAGAAGAGAATTTGCAGACTGCACTGTTATAACAGTTGCTCATAGAATCCCAACTGTCATGGACTGCACTAAGGTGCTTGCTATTAGTGATGGTCAGTTAAAAGTTCCACATCCTTACGCTCTAGGACTTTCATTTCCAATTTTGCTTTTGGCGTACCTACTTTATTTTAAGATTTATCACAGGAACACACCGAAATTGACATTAATAAGTTACATGTGACATGCTTTTTAACTAGCACTGTTTTTTCGAAATAAGAACATATTAATGTACATAAGTGGAAAAATAAAGTTATTGAGTATAACTTTTACTTGTATATTTTATGTGTTTCTAGTATTACCTTACATTTACATTCGTTATTTCTTTTGTTGCGATTTTGACAGGGAAACTAGTGGAGTATGACGAGCCAGCCAAGCTGTTGAACAGTGAAGATTCACTTTTCGGGCAGCTGGTGAAGGAGTACTGGTCTCGAGCTTCAAATACTGGCACTTAGGAGGAATATATCGTAGTGAATTAGTGTTCGAATAGGAAAATGACTATTCATTTCTTTTGCACTTTTAAAATACTATTGAAAAGTTTACTGATAGGTTGATTAATAGCACTTAGAATTATATGATTAAAAAACGATTCTCCATGGACCATAGAACGTACTCAAGAAGGCTATCGCAAAATTTGATTTGACGATTTATTTTGTTAACAAACCAAAGTTATATTTTTATTAAGAGTCAAGAAATTATTAAATGCTTTTGAAAAGTACGAAGCTAAAACAATACAAAGCTAGAAAACCAAAGTTATAATTACTGTGATTATCATTATTACTACTTTTACTGTTATTTTGAAATTGAGCAATGCAAGCTTCACAATGATGTGTTAGTCTGTTATTGGTGATTTTAATTAATAAATTAAATTTCTCATAAGTCCTACCTAAAATGTAATTATAATTAATCAATAATAGACCACCACTTCATGTAGTATTAGGTACCATATAGTGTCCTATAGTATTACTCTTTGAAATTTCGTTCATCAATTCAAAAAGATAATGACAGTAACGTTAAGGAGGCCCTAATTCTCATCTCGACATATATATATATATATATATATATATATATATAGGAACTTAAATTTTATTTATTTTTAAGAATCTTGCGTTTGAATCCTCTTTTTCTTTTCCTTCGTTTTTCTGTAAACCACGGTTGTTATTCTTTTAGAATTTTTTTTTTCAACCAACCAATCGAAAAGGTTTTATATTAGTATTGTTAGAATATTCTCTCCTCCCTTTTTAATTTACATCTAAGAGCATATGATAACTCTTACTAAAAAAAAAAAAACTCTATTTATTGTCTAAAAACATCAAACAAAACAAGATATTTGTTTGATTAAGTTATTTTTAATTATTTGATAGGATAAATAAGGAAATACCTATACTAAAAACTAAAGCTTTTAAAAATATTCAATGATATTAATTTAGATTACGGGTGCATTTATGCTAATTAGTGTATATGAGTTATTTTTTTTTTTTTATAATAAATGAAGGTCATTAGTTAAGCTCCACTTTAAAAAAAAATAGTTGCACCTATTTTCAAACTTTGACCTTAATTTTGAATTCTAATTTATTTATTTTGTAATCCCCAAACTTTCTTTAATTAAAAACTTTACTCCTCCAATAAATATCTTACACAAAAACTACATTTTTTTTTGGGTCAATGATATTAGTAACCCATGAATTATACATGTAGTACTTCTTTGTCCCGTGAATTTTCAACTTACACAATAACGGTTCCTAAATTATGTGATTGTTGCAACGATGATCCTTTTGTCACAAACTAAATATTTAACATAAATAAATCATTAAATTATATAATTATTGCAATAATAATCCTTTTGTGACAAACTGTTAAATATTTAACAGAAATAAATCATTACAGAGCATATGGTTTAATAATTGTGATCAAGAATGAGATTATGAATTTTTAATTTACACAGTAGATTACTAAGACTTATGCAATTATTGCAGCAATAATGACTATTTTTTTCCGCAAACTATTAATTTTTTAACAAAAATGAGTTTCGTGCAAAGTTTACAGTTTAATAATTATAGTTAAAAACGAGATTCTGACTCATAGAAGTAAATAATCCCCAATTACACACTTTGTCCATGACTATTTTATCTTAAAAAACTAACAGTTTGTGACAAATAGGCTATTACTTTAATAGTTGCATAATTCAAGGACCATTACTATTTAAGTTGAAAATTCGGGGGTGACTAGATATCTGGTCACTTTTTGGCCCAAAATTTATTAGATGTCCAAGCCCAAATATTTATAGTAATGTGTCCAACTAAGAGATCTATTGTAATACTATACCCAAAATATCTACAAATGAGTTCAGCAGCCTATTCTTCTATACCACCTACATTGATGGCACAAGGATCTTGAACACCAAGCACAAGGATCTTGAACCCCAGTGACAACTTCAGTTGAACTCCGGACACTGGCAACGATTTCGGCAAAGCTCCAGAAATTAGCGATGCTTCGGCTTAAGTTTTGGACTCTCAAGTCGGTGGTAGTTCTCTCTCTATGATCCTATCTCAACTAGAGCTTAGCCATAGAGTGTTCCTTTTCAATTTTTAATTTAAAGAAAAAAGAAAAAAATCTATGTGAAGAATTTTTGGGAGAAAAATGGCGGTAATTGCTCCTGCACTTCTATGGATCCTTGAAGACGATCTAATCAATAAAGGGCAGAATTATAAACTAAAAATCATATAATTATAAGCTAGAGGTTTTAAACAAATTGGACATTTACCTATAAAATTTAAGAAATGGACATATACTTAAAGCATTTTAAAAAACTGGACATGTACCTTATTTTTTCAAAATTCGGAAGTGATATAATGAATAACATTAAGGCTATGTTCGGTAAGAGGGAAAAGTGAGAGGAAAGAAAGAGTTGGAGGGAAAAGTGAGGGGAAAATAAAAAATGGGGTTTTTTGGTAAGAAGGAAAAGGGAAGAGAAAGGAAAAGGGGAAAGAAAAGAGGAGGAAAAAATAATATGTGAGCCCCATAAAAATTTTCCTCTTCAAAATGGAGGGAAAGAGGGAAAGAAAAAAAAAATTAAGGAATAAAAAATTTAAATTACTAAATTAGCTTTGTGTATCAAATTTTAAAATAATAATATAGAGGATAAAATAATCATTTTAAAATATACTAATTTTCTTTTCTTCCCACATATCAAACAACTATAAGGAAAATGCACTTTCTTTTCTTTCCTACACATTTTCTTTTCTTCTTATTTTTTCTTTCTCTCCTATTTTCTTTCCTCTCTACCAAACAGAGCCTAATATATTTAAACTTTTTTTTTTTGGTTTTAAGATTTAGAAGAATTAAATTTGGGAGTCGTTGGTTCCTGTAGGACACTGTCCCTTCACTCCCTCGACGAGTCCGTCAGTCTTCTCCCAAAATCTCCAAAGGACAAAAGCCCTTTCTCTTATATATCTATACATACACTCTCCTCTCCACCATTTCTGATATCACCTACCCAATACCTACCATCCTCTCCCGCACCAAACCCTTAGCTTTCTCTCTCCACGTTCTCCCATGGAAGCTTCAACAGCTCTCTCTCGCATAGGCCTCGCTGGCCTCGCTGTCATGGGCCAGAACCTCGCCCTCAACATCGCCGATAAGGGCTTCCCTATCTCCGTCTACAACCGGACCACCTCCAAGGTCGACGAGACCGTCGATCGAGCCCATCAAGAAGGGAACCTCCCACTCTTCGGTCAGTACAACCCTCGTGATTTCGTGCTCTCGATCCAACGGCCCAGATCCGTCATCATCCTCGTCAAGGCCGGGGCCCCCGTGGACCAGACCATCGCCGCCTTGTCCGACCATTTGGAGCCCGGCGACGCCATAATCGACGGTGGAAATGAGTGGTACGAGAACACTGAGAGAAGGATCCAGCAGGTTTCTGATAAGGGTATTCTCTATCTTGGAATGGGGGTTTCGGGTGGTGAAGAGGGTGCTCGACATGGTCCTTCGCTTATGCCCGGTGGGTCTTACCAGGCTTACTCGAACGTCCAGGACATTCTCCACAAGGTCGCGGCGCAAGTCGAGGACGGCCCGTGTGTCACCTACATCGGCGAAGGGGGTTCCGGCAATTTCGTCAAGATGGTCCATAATGGGATCGAGTATGGCGATATGCAGCTGATTTCCGAGGCTTATGACGTGTTGAAGAACATTGGAGGGTTGTCGAACTCGGAGCTTTCGGAGATTTTCGCCGAATGGAACAGAGGTGAGCTTGAGAGCTTTCTTATTGAGATTACTGCTGATATATTTAAAGTTAAGGATGAGCATGGTGATGGAGAATTGGTAGATAAGATTTTGGATAAGACTGGGATGAAGGGTACTGGGAAATGGACTGTTCAACAGGCTGCTGAGCTGTCCGTGGCAGCTCCAACAATTGCAGCTTCTTTGGATTGTAGGTACTTGAGTGGTTTAAAGGAGGAGAGAGAGAGTGCTGCTAATGCTTTAAAAGAAGCTGGTTTGAAAGAGGAAGTGGGGTCTGTGAAGGTGGGAGTTGACAAGAAGAGGCTTATTGATGATGTTAGGCAAGCTTTGTATGCTTCCAAGATTTGTAGCTATGCTCAAGGAATGAACTTGTTGAGGGCCAAGAGTATTGAGAAAGGTTGGAACTTGAACTTTGGGGAGTTGGCAAGGATTTGGAAAGGTGGATGTATTATAAGGGCGGTGTTTTTGGATAGGATTAAGAAGGCTTATCAGAGAAATCCCGACTTGGCAAGCTTAGTTGTTGACCCAGAATTTGCCAAAGAGATGGTGCAGCGCCAAGCTGCATGGAGGAGAGTTGTGGGGTTGGCAATATCCGCCGGCATTAGCACGCCCGGAATGTGTGCTAGTCTTTCGTATTTCGATACGTACAGGAGGTCCAGGCTTCCTGCGAATCTGGTTCAGGCTCAGAGAGACTTGTTTGGAGCTCATACCTATGAACGAGTTGATCGACCCGGTGCATTCCATACTGAGTGGACGAAGCTTGCAAGAAAGAGTGACGCTGGTGTTGGGGCTTTTAATTGAGTTTTTCTTTATAATGCGGCTAGTTGTCTGTTCTACTCTGTATTGGTTATGTTGGAATCTGAATGAAGGTTGTATCTCTTGTAGGCATAGCATAGTGATCATTGTTTACCGTTAAAATTTCCTTTTTTCCCCAATCTTAATAAGAAGTGCATGCCTTTGAAGTTTTAATTTTGACCCCCAAGTTCAGTTAGCCATCAGATTTTGCTGTGTGCTGTTATGTTGCTATGTGAATTGGAGTAAAGTACAATGTTCACAGCTACATTTCTTGTAGTGTCCACAAGATTGGTTCCCTTTTCTGGTGCGGGGTGTGATATTGGATTCTCGAAGTCTCAGTCAAGAATTTATTCACATTTGTGACTTTGTTCTCATGGAAAATTTCATCTTTTAAGTGCTTCGATATTTATCAAAAACGCGTTTGCATAATGCATGTGTTCTAGCATTCTCGTCTTTCTTTTAAGCCCATTTTCCATTTTGAGTGGTGACAATTGATCAGGGTAGCTTTTCAACATTTTGTATGAAGTAGCCCTTTTTAAGGTTTTGAATCCATAGAGAACTTCAACCATTTGACCGTACTGAGGTCCCTTTTATTGGAATCTGACATATCTAGTATCTTTTGTGTCATTAATCTCAAGTTTGTTAAAATCATGGTCAAGATTGGGAAAGCTAAAGTTCGGTTGATTTTCCTGCTGCACAGAAGCGTGGTTGTTGTAAATGTCCTCGTTTTCTTAGAAAAGTTTTTTGTTGTTTAATTGTGTTAGACTTAAAACACATCTATTCCTCTCAAAAAGAATAATGCTATAAGGCACCAGTAGTGCTCAGCACCATAATTATGTGTCAGTCTGTCATTGACTAATCATAATTATAATTTAAGTAGGGCTCAGGTGGGATCCAGTTTATTAATTAAATCACCCAGTAACAAACAGATATGTCATTGTGGTGCTGAGCACCACTGATGCCTTATAGCATTGCTCCTCAAAAAAACAAGCCACTGATGCCTTATAGCATTGCTCCTCAAAAAGACTTGTTTTTGGCTTTGTATGCCTGTCTTCTTTATTAATTTTAGCTGCATATTTCGGGAGCAAAAAAAAAAAAAATTTAGCTGCGTATTTATCTTGTCTTGGTTTGACCATAGATTATTTTTCCCTTTTTAACTCAATATAATTTAATCAGATGAGGAATAAAGGAGACATGTACTGACATATTTTGGTAACTGAATGAAAATAGAAAATAGTCGAATGAGAACTTGTATCCTTAATACAAGTCTCTCGACTCTCACCGATTAATAGAATTGCTTTCTCAAACAATATTGCAAGTTCAGTATGGCATTTTGTTTTGTTGGTTTATATTTTCAGAAAACAAAAATAGCTATATATGTTTCACAAATATACATCACTCGTTATATGATGCTTTCTCCTCTCCCAAATACAAACCAAATAACTAAGTACATATTTCACAAATTTACTATAACGTCATCTTTTATAATTTTTGGCAAAAATTTAAACTGCTTTGGTGGAGCCGGCTCACCTGTTGGTACCTTCAAAGAAAATGACAATGGATGACATCAAAGCAGAGAAGAAAATGGCAAACAAGCTATGTGAAACATCCATTCTCAAGGACCGGCAGAGTTCTTGTTACTGCAGCAGAAGGCATTTTGCTCTGACCAACCCATCTGCTTGCAAGAACCAAATCTTCATCAGCTTGTCTTTCCATTATCTGAATCTTCTTTGTTCTTAAGAGCCTCACAGACACAATTCCAGCAAAAGCCACCAATAGAAGAGCTATAAATCCAAGAACAAAGCCCATCAGCCACCAATGCCAAAGCCCCTGCTTCCTTTTGACCGTGTCTCTCTCTGGAACTACAACTGAAAAATGACCCTGCCCTCTGGAATGGCACACACCAAAAGAGCTCATTTCACTAAGGTAAGTTGTTCCATTAGCGGCAAATGTTACACATCTTATTTCGGATTTTGGGCTCTCCGCGAGTGTCAAGTTGCGAAAATGAATTGAAATAGGCTTCCCCATAGTACTCAGACTGACCTTTGGGGTGCTTTTGGCTCTTGAATCTGATGCATCAAAAGCCATGAAACCAACAACTGAAGTGATTAAGGAGTAGTTTGGCACTGTGTAGTAGTGAGAGGACCAATTTTTCAGGTCTTGGTAGACCAAAGCAAGTCTTCTCACATGAGGCAAAGAGATTGTTCTTGAGGGTATGCTGAAGTAGCTAAAATTAGCTCCCTTTTTCCACAATCCCCGGCTTCTTATCTTCAAAATTGAGATCTCTATACCAGATAGATTGGCCGGAGGGATAGTTTCGTAGATGACACCAGTGTGAGGCCGGTGTTCGACAAGCGTCTTTGAAGCAAAATCTTGAAGTAAAGCATCTAAAGAATCAGTAGCAGACTTGTTCAAGCCAATGACCAAGGGGAAGAAACCAAAGGTAAATAGCAAGAAAAAGATGAAGATCAGGCTCATGTTGAATCCCCCTTAAGACAAACAACTCCAGTGCATAGAACAAAGTGGATAAACTAACTTCACCTTCTCATATTTTTGCCTAGATCTTCATAGTTGGAACACAACGTAAGACTTTTCTCATTTTAAGAGAAGCACTTAAAGCATTGAAAACACAACAATTATGAAAGAGAGAGAATTTCTTAAAGTGTTTTCGTGTATGTGTTTGTGTTGTGTTTGAATGAATGATGGTATGTTTTCTATAAAGATAATGAGCTGTGAGCATGCTAATAAAGGGGTCCCATGAAGGGAAGACTAAGACCATCTTTTATCAGAACTTCACTTTGATTTTAGTCCGACCAAACCACAAAAGCTTGCAAAAACTAGACTTTTGTCAGTGCAAATCTAATTTAGCTACCATAACTAGGAGAGAAGAAGCAATCTTTCTATTAATCCTTTCCAGTTATTTGGCAATAGATTATGTGGAAAAACAAAAGGAATCTTGGCCCATATAACATGTGGGGAACAAAACTAGCATTAGGGGTATTAACCTTTGGCGCTGATTGCTCTTCTAAATGTAGACAATTTGAGGTTTGGAATGATGGGTTGACCCTCTTATTCATAATGCTGATGGTATTTTCTCAAGCACTTTGAGGGCATGCTCAGGGCCCTAATATGAGTAAAGACTTCCTTTCCATGTTTTAACCATAGTTCAGTTTCAACCTTTGATCTTTTTTAGTGTATTAACTATTAACCAATTATGGTTTCCCATCCAAAAAGAAAAAAAAAAAATTGAGAATGTACAGCTAAAAATGGCAATCTAAGAAGCCTCATTTTTTCAGTGCAATGAATAAATACTCCAAAAGAATTATTCTAAGTCAAACTATTATCCCTTCTTTTTCATTAGCAATGTGGTTTAAAGCATTGGACTTGTTTTATATTTTGTAAATCTCATAACTGGGTTTGGAATGTTTTAACTAGTGTAAAATTTTTACGATCAATTTTCTCAAAGATAATCCTTTTCATTTTTTTTTAAAGAAGGAACTTTTTCTCAAAATTGAACAGTAAATTTGAGATGCAAATTTTCTATATAAGACTTTTGAGACTCTAATATAGGGACATAGGATTCTCTAAATTTTTAAGCTTTTGAGGGTCTAGCTTAAAATATGGGTTGTGGAATCATGGGTTGACTCATGACTCTCAAATTCATAATGTTGATGCTGTTTTCTTAAGAGTGCATGCTCAGGGTCCCAATGGCAATAGGAGTAAAGTCTTCTTTTTCATGTTTTAACCACAGTTCAGTTTCAGCACCCTGATTCCTACTTTCTGGAGACTCATATTTTTTTAGTGACATTATCAATTATGGTTCCCATAAAGAAAGGAAAAGTAGTAATTTACAGCTATAAATGGCCATATAACCCCTTTTCTTTTTGGTGAATTACAGACTCAACAAAGTAAAGCTAACTTTATGAGTACTCCAGAGGAGTTATTCTACCTCATAAAACTTTAATGTGGTTCAAGGATTCATAACTGTGTTAGGAAGGTTTCAATTTTTAATTTTTATCTTTCTCTTAATAAACGGGGAAGGTTTTCATTTTGAACCGAAAGATTAGCCTTTGCAATTTCAAGACTTTGCTCAATATTAAACATTGAATTTGAGATGCAAACTTCTTGAGAAGACTTTTGGGACTTTAGTTATGGATTATAAAGTTCTTTATATTTTAAGTTTGAGGGTTTAGCTTAACACGACATAACCTCACTAGGTTATTACTTTGGTTTCTACGTTAATTGTGTTAAGGTAATGCTAACGGATCCTTACAAAACTTCTGGACTACAATAATGGTAATATTAGGCATTGTACTTTTAGTTATGAATTTACAAATGTATAGCATATTGTAAATTTTTTCCAGAGGTCGTAGAATTTATTGTTGTTAGAATAAATTAGCATAAGCTCAATAAAAAATAAATATTTGAAAAAAAGTTAGAAATTTTAGGTTGAAATATTTGTAATTCTTTTGTTTTCCTCCCAGAAACTCGTATAATTTTAGGACCTTCTAAAATTAATTGGTTGAGGTTTGTAAGTGATTTTTCTTAATTAGTTGAGTTTTATCTATTGACTTGTTGATTTATCTATTTATTTCCTGTTGGTTAGATTTATTTATTAACTAGTTGATGTTTGACGATTTTAACCCAAAAAAAAAAAAAAAAAAACTAGTTGATGTTTAAAACCATTACATGGAAATTTCAGTTAATATGCTATGCTTTAAAATATGTTGAGTTATTATACATTTCGTGTATTTTTCTTTGCGTTCTTGTGTTTTGACTTTTGTGGAACTTGCCTTAATTTTCCTACCTTTACTTTCTTTTGTGGAACTTGCCTTAATTTTCCTACCTCTACTTTATTGAAGTATTTTTCAGTCTAAATCTTGGTGACTCTTATTTGCCACATTTTCTTGCCTTGCTCTATTCTTGCTAGACTTTTAGTGGGAGGATATGTCTATTCATTAGTACTATAAACTATTCTGCATTAATAAGCGATGATATCCTGATTATAATGTTTTGTACGACTTATGCTTCTATTTTATTCTTGAAAGAGACTTATACTTCTATTTTGTACATTATTAGTATTTTTCTTTCAATTTTAATATTAAATAAATGAGTAGTTCTACATATTTTAACAAACTATCATTAAAAAAAATATAATTTGAATGATGTGCCACTATATTATTTGTCAATATTTAGTGTATGAACTACTCATTATTTATCACGTAAATTACAATATCATTCAAGTTATTTTGTGAAGATAATTTGTCAAGATGTTTAGCATTTTTCTAAATAAATTTATACATTTTATTCTATCAGAATCCAAATTGGAGTAAAATTAATAAAATTCCTAGAATACCCTTTAAGGTGATTGGTTGTGACTGAATGAGCATATTTAGATATATATATATATATATATATATATATATATATATATATATATATATATATATATATATATATAAAATGTTTCAATGAAGATTTTTGTTTTTGCTCTATGGATGAGTAAGATTGACCAAGTTGAATAGCCAACTGGGGCTAGCTCAATTGGTCCAAGGCTTGAGAGATGTGTGTGTGAGTTTGGAAGGGGGGGGTCAGGGGTTCAAACCTTGGTAGAGAGTGTGTGTGTGTTATTTTCCTTTAAATTTGTAGTAAGTGGTAATTATTAGTTAAGCATCACTTTTTTTTTTTTTTAAAAAAAGATTGACCAAGTTGAATATGACCTACAATATCAAGTAATTTTATCTATTTCCATTATTCGATTAATTCATACTTCAACAATAGAATGAAAAAAAGAAAAGAAATAATGGAAAAAGGATTAGAAAAAAAATTCCAACTCATAGGTCACATATAAATTACTAATTTTTTAAGTCATAAACAACTTTCTATATTTATATACGTATTAATTAAATTTTTATATACGTACTAATATTATTATTAGATCAAAATCCAATGATCCAAATGAAAGTACCCATCAATGGAATAAAAATAAAAATCTCCATTCAAATATGACTCATATATATATATACACATATATATACACACATATGTATAAATATATTTTTAGATATCTTTTTGGCATTTTATTTCCTATATTTTGCATAATTCTTTTTCAACTAATCATTATGTTATTAGTTTGGTAACAATTTTAATAACTATCAGTCCAATTTATATTTTGACCAAACGAGACTAGAAATTTGTTTAAAGTTAAGTTGCAGAACACTGTTAATTAATAATATATGGAATACTTGTTATAAATTGAACAATAAGTTACATTATATGGTATAATTAAGTAGTTAATAATTATCTCATAATAATTTTACTGATTAAAAATATTATTGAAATTAATCTGAATTAACATGGTACCTTTTTTTTTTCCTTCCTGGATTTCCTTCTTTTTTCATTGTTGTCTCGATGTAGTGCCGAAAATTTTATGCTACGTAATCTTAAAAGCTTTTCTTTTTATAGTTCAGTCAAAATTTAATCATTATCGGTCATAAAATTTCGAAATTGCTAAAAATTTAAGTGATCATTATACATATAGGTTCCCAATCTAATAAGTATTTTTTTTATATGTATTCATAGGTATTTTTTTTTAACCATTGGGTTATTATCTAAAAACTATTATAATTTGAGTAGTTAGAAAAAAAATAAAAATAAAAATAAAGACCAATTATTCAATGCTTTCAATGCTTTTCTTTCTTCACCTTTTACCATGAAAAAATGTATATGATAAATTTTGATTGAGCAAAACAATACTTATAGATAAGTAAAAAAAATACCTACTAGATTATTGCCCATATGTATATATATAGCCAAAGATACAGTCCCTCATAGTTAGTTTTGACGACTAATTACTCATTATTAGTCTCACTATTAAAGCTAATAAATAATGGAAAAGCATGAGTCGACTTTCATCCAATGGGGGTAAAGCTAGGCTGAAAAATGCAACCAAGTGAGGAGTTTTTTATTTTTTATTTTTGGATTGTTAAGGAGGTTGTTGCATAAAAAAATATATAATATTTTCATCTATTAAAAAAATATAATATTTATTTTTGTTGCATGAATTTTCATTTAGAATTTGTTATAATAAGATCTAACAAACAATTAATGATGTGCTAATGATACTATATTTATTTTTATATGTACATTATATGGACGTGGAATCGGTGAAATAAAATTCGTTCTTTTATTTCATGAAATTATTATAAGTATCAGTCCAATTTAGATTTTGACCAAATGAGCTTGGAAATCTATTTAAAGTTAAGTTGCAAAACCACTGTTAATTGATAAATATATGGAATGGATGTTATAAATTGAACAATATGTTAAATTATATGGTAGAATTAAGTAATTAATAATTATCCCATAATAATTTCACTGATTAAAAATATTATTGGACTTAATCTGAATCAACATGGTACTTATTTTTCTTCCTGGATTTCCTTCTTTTTTCATTGTTATCTCGATGCAGTGCTGGAAATTTTATGCTACGTAATCTTAAAAGCTTTTCTTTTTAGAGTACAATCAAAATTTAATCACTATCCGTCATAAAAATTTTGAAATTGCTATATATATATATATATATATATATATATATGGCCAATGACACATTCTCTCATAGTTAGTATTAGTGACTAGTCACTCACTATTAATCTCACCATTAAAGCTAATAAGCAATGGAAAAGTATGATTTGAATTTCATCCAACAGTTACAAACAGGGCATGGGTAAAGCTAGGCTAAGAAATACAACTAGTTGAGGAGGGCTTTTTTTTTTTTTTTTGGATTGTTGAGAGGGTTGTTGCATAAAAAAATATATAATATTTTCATCTATAAAAAAAGTATAATATTTATTTTTGTTATACGAATTCTCATTTAGAATTTGTTATAATAAGATCTAATAGACAACTAACGATGTGCTAATGATACTATATTTGCTTTTATATGTACATCATATGAATGTGGAATCAGTGAAATGAAATTCGTTCTTTTATTTTATGAAATTATTATATATTTATATATACAAGTTTTTGAAATTTATAATATAATTCATAAAGTTTCAAATCTATTAATAATAGAAAAACTTTAATTTTCTATGCAAAAGTTACACAACAGTATAAAATAATAGAATAATTTTTTTAAAAATTTTTATTTTCCTTGTATAAATTATTTGGTATTTAAATAGTTAATCTCTTGTATACATGAATAGTTAGCTATATTTTTCAGCAGTATTTTATACTGGCAACGGAAAAGGGAAAAAAAGTTATCTTTATTTTTTTTTTCCATACAAAATTTAATATCTAAAAATATAATTGGGATTTCATTTTTGGGGCTTATAGAAATTTGATCAAATTTTAGGCCTAATTTCAGTAAATGTCCTTTTGTCAAAAGTTATAGCAAAATGTCCGGTATATATGCATATATACCAAGTGTAAAATTTTATATACTAAGTATAAAAAATTATATACCCAGTGCATTTCAGAACAGTAACTAAAATTGGTAGATCTGTGTATCTACCAAGTGTAGAAATATATCTACCTGGATATTTAGCTATAAAATTTTAAAAATGGACATCTACTTAATCAAATTTAAAATTTTGGTCATCCACCTAAATTTCTCTTCATTTTTTTAGTTGGTCCGAAATAGTTAAGGGTCATCGATAGTAAAAGGTAGGATATTATAATCGTGTGGTAATATAATTAAATTATCAAGTGGTAAATATGTGACAACATAATTTAATTATTATTTAACATGATCATTAGTCATTCCTAAAAAAAAGAAAAAATTAATGTGCAATTCTTTGAATGTTTGTTGGGCTATGTTGTTCTCTAATATTACTCTATTGGATCTTATATTAATACATAAACAAAGTTTTTATGTTACCTAAGGAAATAACAATGTTACATATCTTTTACTTTTTATATGGGTGACTAGTCACCAATTCTTATATTATAGGATTGAGTCACCAATCCAGTAGGTCTTTTTTTTAACCTATCCATAGGTATTGTTTTGTCCAATTAAAATCCATCACACACATTTTTTCATGGTAAAAAATAGAGAGAGAAAAACGTTAAATAATGAGGATTTTTTTTTTCAACTACTCAAATTATAGTAGCTATTAGATAATGATCTAATGGCTAAAAAAAAATACCTATTGGATTTGAAACATATATATATATATATTTAGACCCACGTTATGCCTACTTAGATCTACATCCACAATCCTTCCCCTTCTAGAGAAGTTAAAGTGAATGTCCTTTTTTTACATGTCATTTTTAGTAAATGTCACTTGTTTTTATTTTCTCTACCTAAATTGTGGAGTATCAATATTTAGACTCGGTATATCACGTGATATGCTAGGTTCAGTTTACACTTGGTATCTCACGTAATATGCTAGGTTCAGTTTACACTTGGTATATTTGACATGCCAGGTTCAATTTAAATACTAAGTACGTCCGTTTTTATACGGAGTAAATCAGATTTTAAACTTGATATAACAACTATTTGGAAACGGGCATCAGCTTACAAAAGGTCCAAATTTCGGCCAGTTTCCTAAGGGATTCCTTGTATTTTTAATTTTAATTTACTTTGAAGAAATTTGATTTTATATGATTTATTTTCAGCTATCTAGTTATTTGACCATTTTTTAGCTCAAAACTTAATATATGAGCAAATTCAGATAACTCACTCAATAATAAAAATAGAAATACGACATATTTTACAACTGAAACTTTAAAAGAAATTGACTTTTAGCTATAGTTTTTAAAATATGAAGACCTACTTAAACCAATTTAAAAAATTGATCATCCATCTAGTTTTCTTTAAATTTTCAAAAAATAATTAAAAAATCTCGAATTTTAAAATTATTTGAAAAATACCAAATTTATATAGAAAAATATCACTTTTAAAATATTTAAATTAATACCACTTTTTATTAATTGATGAGATATTTGATGGTAACTGGTAAAGTTACCAGAGATAACCAGACTAGTTGGTTTAAGTAACCCAATTAGTTACCTCGAATACCATTGAAAAATACTAATTTTGAAGCAGAAATGGTATTTTTCTAAATATTTTTCAAAATTGTTATTTTTTTTAAAAAATTTTAAAATGATATTTTTTAAAATAAATTGGGAAGTTTTCAATTTTTTGGACTTTAGACCTCTCAACATTTTAGGCCTTGTAGTCCTTCAATTAAAGTTCTCTTTAGCAAAAAATAATAAGAGTTAAATATCAATACATGATTAAAAAATTCTGAAAATTAATACATTGGACTGACTTTTTGACTAATTTTAGTAACAAAAAAATAATAATATCTTCCATTAAAACTACATTAGTTCTTATTATTCTACTTAATTTTGAAGATATTATTGTCTTTTACTAGTTAAAGTTATTCAAAAAGTCTACTCATGTATAATCTTAGTGTATTATATTACAAATTTCAAACTTCAAGATTTAAATTGCAGAATACCCAAACCTAGGTTTTTTTTTTTTTTTTCCCCTCTAAAACAAAAGGCAGTTTTTAGATTATATATGGATGGATATATAACTTTTATGTTTCAATAATATCATGTGTCTCGAGAGATTACGAAAGTGGTAACTGTTTTCAAAAATTACGAAAATGGTAAGCATCTTTAGATATTTGTATAAAAAATAATATAATGTGTCTCGAGAGATTACGAAAGTGGTAACTGTTTTTAAAAATTACGAAAATGGTAAGCATCTTTAGATATTTGTATAAATAAATTTGTCTATAATCTTTTGTCAATAAATTTTTGAATTTCAATTTTGGACCAGTTTGATAGAGCTATAGATTTTAAGAAAAATACTTTTCGCTGTATTGAAAGAAAAATCCGTTATAGGGTAAAATAACAGAGTTTTTAGTAAACTGTAATTTTAAAATGCTATGACTTGAAAAAGTTATATTAAAGTGTTTGGTAAACTGTATGATTGAATTGTTGTACAAATATAAAGTGACAAAATAAACATCATTATACAATTATATATATTTATAGAAAGAGCATATTAATATTTTTTTACAATTACGCATATATGTACATACTAAAGATATTAATACTTTTTAAAAAAAAAAATTGATATGAAAATAAACTCAATTAAATTAGTTACTCGATTAAATTTATTTTATTTTATTTTATTTTAATTTACTCTATTTTCATCCGAATTTAGAATTTCAATAAAGAATTAATTTGGTTACTTCAAAATAATTAATATAAAGAGTATTTTAGTCAATTATGATTTAAATATATTAATATTTTTTTAAAAAAATTGATATGAAAATAAATTCAATTAAAGGTGTGGTATTTTTACTTTTAAGTTAGGGGAATTTAGCGATTATGATTTATCCATTAAAAGATAGTGTAGATTCCTGCATAATCTAAAAGCTAAAGCTAAAGCTGCCTTAGGCCAACTTTGGCTTTTGGCTGTAGCTTTGTCAAAAATTATTGAATAATCTGATTTTTAGGTCTTTACCAAACATCTTTTGGTTCATAGATTGTTTGAAAAGTACTTTTAGCTTGTTAAGAAGTTAAACCAAACTGGCCATTTTTTTTCTCTGCTTGTCCTCATTGGATTTGTTATTGAAATTAATATAAGAACAAAAAATTTAATAATTTATTTCTCTTTTAGAAAAATAAGTATTTTTCTCTTAAAAAATTATATAATTTTGGGCCATTGTAGTATCTTGCTAATAATTGTTTTGTGTGTTATGTGATTTCTTGAATGAAGCAAAGTTTTTTGCTACCTGTTTTTTTTTTCCCCTTAAAAAACATTAGAGGAGAAATGATTTTTTTATATTAAATAAAAAATCTTTTCTTTCGTATATAATTTTTTGTTTACAAAATAGAGAGATTCATTTGGATAGACAATTAAGAAGACTGATCCATAAATTTGGTCTAGAATTCTTGAGAGCATGTATAAGTGTGTGACAGGAAGGATTCGAATTCTAGCTCGGCTAATTTATGTATTAATTTCATAATAATTTTTTTTTAAAGAAGACTGATCCATAAATGAAAAGAATAAAAAACTTTAAAATTTAGAGAGAATAAATGAAATTATGAATCAAGAATTTCTTTTCCCAGTCAGTATCATCTTTAAGAATAATAAAAGACATATTATTNATATATATGGTTGTTTCTTTCGTGATATTGCAATATTTACTTATCGATTGGTACTCTATTAGATTATTATTAGATTGTTATCTCATGACTATTTGAATTGAGTAATTGTACAAAAAAAAATCTTTAATATTTAATGCTTACCTGTTGAGTAAGGCTTTTTTTTTTTTTTTTTTTTTTTTTCTCTTTTTCTGTTTTGTTAAATAATTACTAATGTTCTAATTTTCGTTCTATTTCCTCATTCCAAGTTTCATTAATTTTGATTCTAGTTTAGATAATAAATAAAATTCTCATGTAAATTTCGATCCATATTAAAGTTAACAATTTTTTTTTCTTCTAAATTTCACTTCCTACATAAACGATAAACCCAAAAAAATTATTAGTAGTTGAATTCAAATACATTTAATTGGTAATAAAAAATTCAAATTAATAATATCAATAAAAAACGGAAGAAAATTTCATTAATAAATAAATATTAGTGGTAATAAAAAAAATTTAAAACAAGAAAGGTAACGGATTTTAAATTGTAAAAATGTCGTACTTAATAAATTAAATTAAATCTAGATCAAAATGAAAAGCAAAAGGAAACATAAAAGAGATAAATGTTGGACATAAATTGAAATTAAATATTTTTATTCAGTTGCATGATTTTTTTTTAAAAAACTTGATTTCATAAACTCATTCTTCAATAGGATTGGAATCAAATTGAATTAGAATTAAAACCAATTTCCTAATATGAATTAGAATTAAAAAGTATGTGGTGGAATCAACTTATTATTTATAGGTCATTTTCCATTCCATTAAATATACCCATCCATAGAGCAAAAATAAAAATACACGTTGAAAACTCACACTATATGTATATATATATATTGAGAATTTAGAGAATTTTTTTTATTTTTTAATTTTTAGAAAGTGGTAAAACTTTAATATTATATGGTAAGACTTTAAGGTCTATGGCGCGAGTGATCCCTAAACTATCCAACTCGTTGTAATTTGGTCTTCAAAGTTTCGATTGTGACGATTAAGCTCTTGAGCTTTTCAATTTGAAATAATTTAGTTCCTGGATTATTTAAATTGTAATCTGCTGCTAAATATTTTACAAAAAATATATGTGAGGAGCAACGTTGTAGCATTTGAAAGTATATTTAAAAGAAAATAATCTGAACAAAGGATTTGTAGATAAGGAAAGATGTATTATTTGCATTTTTTAGGATACCTAGAACTACAAATTTAGAAATAATTTTTTGTGATGGTTCATTTTTATACTTAAAATTCTAAAATTACCTTTCAAAAACACTTTTGGATGTTAGTACGCTCCTCACGTGTGTTTTTGGTCAAAAATTTAACATCATGTTACAATTTCGTTAGTTCATGGATAAAATTGCTACAAATCATAAAGTTCAAGAGTTTAATTGCTATAATTAAAATTTTGAAGACCAAATTGACACAATTTGGATAGTTCAGGGACCATTTGTGCCATCAAAATTAAACTTTAATCTTATATGTGATTATATGATCTGTGGTACGTAATATAACACAGAAAAGTAGGAAGGAAATCAAGCTTGTGGGTGGGAAGAATTAGTGAGGGAGTCGAGATGGAAGAAGAAAAGACAAATTAACGAGGCAGATAATTTATAAATCATAATTAGAGGATAATTTAAGAATAATTAGGAGTTACCCTTTTGTTTTATTATATGGGATGACTCGGAACTCAGAAGCTTATGCCTTCCTCACCTCTTTACTACCAAAATTGAAAGAGAAAAATGTAATAACGAATAGCAAACAAGAATTTCATACTGTACTACTCAAATTTAATAAGTAAGCACGTCAAACAGTTTAAATGGAAAGAGAATAATAAGAGTAACACAAAAATTATACAAAAATCTCTGACTTTATTTTATTTTATTTTTTCCTTTTTTTGGTTACGACGAAATTTTCCCTTTTTTGATTTTGACAATCATATATATACACACACATATATTATCATAAATGTTTCAGAAATTATTCATATGATTCAGAGTTAGGGTTATGAAAAATTCGAAGGTGGAGCTCTCTGATCAGCGGCCGGTTATGGAGTCAGATTTCCCGCCAAATAAATTGGCCTCGTTGAGCCCCGACTCTGACTTCGGATTTGCTTTTAACGATAGCAATTTCTCGGATCGGGTCTTGAGGATCGAGATCGTACCCGATTTACCTGAGATCAAAGAAGTCTATGAGGGCTTTACTAGCAACAGAAAGAGAAAAAGGGAGGAGATTAAGAAGAGAGACAATGGTATTTTTTTTTTTTTTTGTTTTGTTTGAAATTGGGTTTTATAATTATACTACTTGGTTCTGTTTGTTTCCCGAGAAAATCAAAGATTGTGTGAATATACAATTTTTAGTATTTCATATTCATTATTTAATTATTTTGCTTTCTGGGCAATTGGAAAAAGCTTTAAGCAATATTAGTTTCTTACTTGTACATGTTAATAGTGATTTTTACTGATTTAAGAACGTTATTTTGGTCAATATCAGTAATTCGTAGGGTGAGGATTTTTGACTATCGAATGCTGGATAGAGAGGAGGATGAGGATGAGAATCAAGATGAGGAAGCCGTGATCGAAGAATCGAATTCGGATGCCGGCTTTGATTCGAATCAAATTGGTACTTTTTGTTGAAGTTTTCCTGTTCCATTCTGTTGCATATATATGCATAATTGCATATCATAATGTATCTAATCTTGTACGATATGTGTAAAGTGCCGCTTTACCTCAAAATGTTAAAACGTGTATGCCTGGCTACATATATGTGCATTGGGTTGTTTTTGGAGATTCAGAATTAATATGAAAATATCAATGCAGAAAGCAATGATTTGTCATGGAGCACGGACTCTGCAACTACAATTCTTGAAGTGAAAAGTCTATATATTAGTTCTCCAATTTTGGCAGCAAAAAGTCCATTTTTTCTGAAGGTGAGAGAGGTCTTACTCAGGTGTGTGCCATTTTCTTCTTTGGATTTTTGTTTATTCCATTTTTGTTTCGTTTTGTGCCTTTCTATAGTTGTTTTCGAATGGAATGATCGAGTCGGAGGAGCGACATGTTACTCTAAGAATTCATGCATCTGGTAATCGTAAAACAGTTCACTCTATACAATCATTGAAAAAAATTCTATCATGTAATTAACAAATCCGTTTTTCTATCTTACTTTCCTTTATCTAGTTAAACTAGAATTTTTCTTTTGTTTTCATATGGAAATGCAGAAGAAGCAGCCTTCATGGACCTTCTAAACTTTATGTATAGTAATACTCTATCCGCAGTAACATTTCCTGCATTGTTGGATGTGCTGATGGCCGCTGACAAATATGAGGTTGCATCGTGCACTAGATACTGCAGCAACTTGTTGCAGAACTTTACTATGAATCTCAATTCTGCCTTGTTATATTTGGAACTTCCTTCTAGTGTTCTGTTGGCCGATGCGCTGCAGCCGATGACAGACGCAACAAAACAATTTCTTGTTGCGAAATACAGAGACTTAACCAAGTTAGTTCCTTAGACATTATATTTAAATGATTGCTTGATGAAGTTTTACTTGTAATTTTTGAAATAACGTATTTTCCCACCTTTAACAAGTGTTAGAAGTCCCATCAAGATATCTTTCTTATTTTTAATTTTGTTCCTTTGTCTTTTCATTTTTCTGTTTATAAATCTACAAATTACTTTAGTAACATTTTATTATTTACTTCCTGTGGTTGGGTTGTTGAGAAGCTGTTGAAGTGGACATTCTTGCATTTCGTTAATTAAGTTAGTACAGAATTATTTGTTATTTTTGCAATCGTGTTACTGTCCGTATTGCATATATTTAAACGTGTAACCATTTAGTTGCTAAACTTCTTTCTAGGCTTCATGACGAGGTGCTCAACCTTCCTCTTGCTGTATTTGAGGTTGTACTATCCAGCGACAATCTCCACATTGTTTCTGAGGATGTTGTATTTGATTTTGTGCTGAAATGGACTCGGAAGCACTACCCGAAACTTGAAGACCGGCATGAAGTCATTCGCTCGCGCCTCGGTCGCCTTATCCGCTTTCCACACATGACTTGCCGAAAACTTAAGAATGTTATATGCTGCAACGACTTGGATCCCGAATTTGCGACGAAGGTTGTGCTTGAGGCTCTCTTTTTCAAGACAGAGGCATCTCATGGGCAACGATCTCTCGCTGCTGAGGCGGCAAACTGTCGTCGATTCGTGGCACGGGCGTACAAATACTTGCCAATCAAGGTTATGGAATTCAAACTACCCCATCAGCATTGCATCGTGTACCTTGACCTAAAGAGAGAAGAGTGCGCAAATCTTTTTCCGGATGGTTGGTTGTATACACAGTCCTTCCATCTTGGAGGACGGGCTTTGTTCTTGGCAGCACGCTGCAACACGGACCAGAAAGGCTCGTCGTTTCATTTTGGGCTCTTTTTGGGTATGGCGGAGAAACGACGGGCTACTTGTGAGGTTGACTACGAGTTTTCCGCAAGGTCAACTGAAAACAAGGAGTTTCAGAGCAAGCACAGGGGAACTTACATTTTCACGGGTAAGAAGGCTGTTGGGTGCCGGGACTTGTTCAATACACATTGGACGTCATTCATTGCCGATTACAGCGATCATTTTATCAATGGCATCCTCCATATCAGAGCTGAGCTCTCCATCAAGCAATGAGTTTAGCCCTTTGATCCCTTATGCTCTTTTTTATTTTTTATTTTTTTAATTATTATTTATGTGCGACAGATCTAGAGCTCATTGGCTTATATTCTAAAGCATAGCTTAGAATTAGCTAGCAACAAAAAAGTAAAACGTAGAATTGGTGATGTGAAAATTCTCTCTTGTAGTCATATTTATCATACGTGAAACATTGTTAATTTTCACTCAACAACTTGTACATGGGCATTTTTTTTTGCTCTCCTCTCTTAACCCGTCTAGAGAGTTAAGTATAGGTTATTTCAATGCGACTTTTGTATCTCCTGTCACAACGCGAATTTCCAAAGAAAAAAAATATGATAGATTAATAATATCTGTATTGCGATGGCCTAAATTTTTGAAGGGAATAGGGGTTCTAACACTTTTACAAGTAAAAGCCCAAAAGAATTACAAAAATATGGTGATCAATATTTTTTGGTACAATTAATTTTTATTAGAAAAAATATCATTTTTTAAAATATTTTTAGAAAAATATTATTTTTAAAATGATTACTAGTTACTAGTTTCTAGAAATCGGTTATCAGTTATCAATTATATATCAGTTATAAATACCTTTGATTACTAATTATTAGTTTCTGGAAACTGATTATCGATTACTAGTCATTATTTTGAAAATGGTATTTGTCTAAATATGTTTTAAAAATGACAGTTTTCTAATAAAAACGTATCGGATCTAAAAAAACATAACTTATCGTATTTTTCAAATTTTTTTTCCCAAAAAATGTTGTACAAGGCCTAATTTTTACAAGAGAATATGGTCTAATTTTGGCCAGTATCATGGATGGATCTATAATGCGTCTTCAATCTTTTAAGGCCCATATGACTGGAGCTTCTGCTTCATTTTAAGTTGGGTTTCTAACACTTCTACTTACAAAAATAAAAAAGAATTACAAAAATACGGTGGGTCAGAATTTTTTTCTAATTTTCGTACCTTTTTTTAAGAAAATTATCACTTTTTAAAAGTTTTTAGAAGAACACTATTTATAAAATGGTTACTAGCATCTGAAAACTATTTACCAGTTACTAGTTATCAGTTATACACCAATTATAAATACATTTGATTATTAGTTACCGATGCTCGAAAAATTGGTTACTGGTTACTACTTCAGAAAATAATATTTTCTAATTTTTTTTAAAAAGATGGTATTTTTCTAAAAATAAGGTACCATATCTAGAGAAAACTGAGCCCGTCATATATTTCTAATTTTTTTTTTCTAAAAACTCCGTACAAAGCCTAATTTGCACTTTTAAGTTTTGGGACATTTTCATAATAGTAGTTTTCAATGGAAGTATTTGTCATTTGGTTCAGATAAACTTGGCATTTTTATTCTAAAACACCACCTTGATTAAAACTCAGCTACTATGTGACATTCAGAGAAGATGAGAGAAATAAAGGAACAAAAAGGAGATTTCCCTAAAGAAAATTGCCACTAAAAAAAAAAAAAAAATTAAAGCTACCAAAGTATAAAACACAAGCAATCATGTATGCCAAACATTTCAGAATGATTTCCTAATACATTTACACTTGGTGCCAATATACAAATTACAAAAACATATGTCAATTGCTCTCGCATAAAGTGAGATCACCGCATCTAGAGATGTCAAATAGTCGTGTCGTGCTGGTCTGGTTCGTGAAAGATAAGCTCGCTTATGCTTCGGGTCGTGCTTGGAACGACCTAACAAGACATCGTGTCGTGCTGGCCCAAATTTCAAAATTCTAAGCTTGGTATGGCTCACAGATACATGCACATCTCGTATCGTGCTCATGCTTGTGCTAAGCTCTTATCGTGCGAATGTAGTGTGCCAAATGTGCTAGTATATCTTTGTGCCTATCTTCGATCAATCTATTAAATTGTTATGACAGCCAATATTTATGAATTTTAAAAAAAATATTTAATTAAATAATTATAATTTGATTTAAAATAATAATCAAAATATGTAATATACATATAATTATTTGAAAAGAAAATATTCAGTTAAAAATCACTAATGTAAAATTATTTTTAAAAGAAAGAACAAAAAAAGTGTGTTTATTAATAAGTAAAAACTAAAAAGACATAAAATTTACAGATATAAATAATATAACAAATAAAAATAAATATTTTTTAAAGTATTCAGAGTCGTTCTTTTTGGGTCGTGTCGTGCTTGTGTCTAAAGTCATGTCTTGCTGTGCTAGCCCATAATGCCCAAAAACTAAAGTCTTGCGCGATTCATACCTTGTGCTGTACTTGGCACGACCCAAAGTCACCCGCGTCGTGCTGTACTTGGCACAGATTTTTTCATATCGTGCATTAGTGCCAATTGGGTGGCCCAGCTCATTTGACATCTCTGTCCGCATCTTTATATAAGCATTCTTTTTCCGTAGATCAGTAAGCTACCATTTGCACTCTAGAAAAAGTTTAATTGCCTTGTCAATGTTCTCTTTTCTCATAATTATGCCAGTTTTATCCGTTGCTAACTTGAGCGTCAGAGAATGTTCAGTAGATACCATATCAGTGTCACCACCTTAACTTATGTCGTTGAACTATCGTGCTTCGCTCTCTACAAACGTTGATCTATCCTTGACATTAACGGTGAAGGTTTTTATTTATGACATAATACAAGGCACAGGAAGTTAGTATTTGGACGAAAAGTTGTACCAACAAACTCCTCCCTGGTCACACACATGGAAAATTTGTCTTGCTGGCTATAGCTCATATGAAAAGTTTACAGTTCAATTTTTCCTTTTCTTTTCCTAACAATTGTTTTAATCCCAATTTTCAGTATATGGCATATGCTGCTCTGTGCCTTTAGATGGACATGGAATATAATCCATGTATATGCAAGTAACATTTCAAAAAGCTTCTCTCTCTATCCACACAAGAGAGAGAATTAAGACAGTCACTTCAAATCGCGTCTGTAACTAGTAGAACATAGTCATTTGATAAGAGTTCGTAGAACATAGTCACATACTTTTAATTCGAATAACCAATCCTATTATTTAAATTCATGGTTCCGATTTAACATCTCGAGAATAAAAAAGGACAAGAGAAAAAAGAAAAAGAAGATTATGCTTGTATTGCAATTGCTTATTACTAGCATTAAGTACAAGACTACAAGTTTTGTTATATATGCATTCACCAATCTCAAATTTAATGGCTGTTAGCACAATGTGTAACACTTTATTTAGTATAATTATTTATTTATTTGAAGACATTTGAATCTTTCCTTTATTAAATATTAGTCACTTGTTTATTAATCATAACTGACTAATTTTATCAGTGGGTTGTAGAACAGCTCAAAGTGAAATTCTGTCCCCTTTATACTAAGAATAACTAAATAGTAACTACGATGAATCGTTAACTTGTTTATTTGTGGAAATTCTTCTTTAGTACCGAACTCCCGGCATGAGGAATTTAAGTGATGCCAAAATGTATAAGTATTTTGCTAATTCTACATGATTAGAAGCCTAAGGCATCTTCAAAACACAGCATGTTCATTAATTTTATGGAAATCTTACTTAGTATCAAATAAAAAGCTCCATCTTTTTTCGTTACCCGGTTAAGTCATATCAGTAAAGCCGTCCTTTGGATAATCTCTGCAAATTAATGTTTCTGCTCATACTTTTACCAAAATAATAATAATAACACTAGTTATGAGAATAAGAATAATGACATATCAAAAAGGAAGACGGTGGAAGGTGGAAGTTTCTGAGAAAAAACAGCACAGAGCATAATATTGTGAAGCTTAATATTCTGTAATGAACGGCATTAGAAGGGGAAAAAAATGATGAATGTGTAATTTTTACAAAGGTATAAAGTATCCTCCTTCATTTGATCATTTTATCAATATGATCTTGGTATTAGCTGTTGAGAAATTAAGGTTTTAATTTTACTCTTATTTTTAAGATAACAAACATTTGATTTAATACTAATATTTTAACTTAAGTGTGTAGTGAAATAGTTTTATAAGTTCTGACTCAAATTGATCAAAAAATCATACTTGAAGATGGATGCACATTGGACTTATTAGAATCAAGCTTGCAGATGAAAAATCAAGATACAAAACTATACTTCGATAGGGTATATTTCATACTTAATCTTGTATTTGATTTAGTTCATTGCACATAGATTCTCTTTGCATTGGCTCATGCTTTCAAAAGAGTTTTCAAACTATCTTAATCTTAAAATGGTTATTTTATTATAAAAGTTTGAAAATAAAAATTAATGATTTCTTTAACTGGGCAAAATATTCTTTAATACTTCATTTCTTAAGTTTAAATAAGTTACAGATATATTCGAAATCATGATTATTTGAAATAAGCTAAAAATAGATTTTCTATTTGCAAATTAGAATATATTTTGATATGAACACTTCTTAAATTATTGTTAAATACCTTTGTAAAACTAAAACAAGTTTGCAATAGCCAAAATATTCTTTTCAAATTGATTTCTAATATTTTAAAGTGTTTAAAATAAGTTTAGAAGTCATATTTTGAAAAATGTTAAAAGCTGACAGAATCTGAAAAAAGACAAAAGGCTGTCAGAATCTGGAAAATGGCCACAACGCTGAAAATTGTCTGACCGGAATTTCTGATTGAACGAAAACTCCAGCTAGTAAAAAATGACCGTTGAAATATAACCGTTATAGTCGCACTTCCAACGACTAGTTTGGCGGTCGACCGAAAATAGCAGAAACAACATCTAATGGTTAGAAACAGCTAGTTTTGATATAAGCTTATAAATAGAAGCTATTTTAAGACTTGAAGAATACTTTGTATGAACCAAAATTATTATCCAACTATTTTTAAAGTGTAAAAGTCTATTTTCTACATTGAGATAACTTTCAAATCATATTGAGCCAATCTTATAGCATCCATTATGCATTGTTTTCAAATCTCTCAAGTCAAAATTGTATTGTGAGGAGAGTTCTTGAGTGTGTCTACTTTTGTTTATTGTAAAATCATTTGAGTTGAGGTGAAGTTGACACCAGAGTCATAAACAACCCGTGCATAGGTGAGGTTGTCACCGGAGTCTAAACAACCTGATTTAGGTGAAGTTATTACCATAGTCTAAATAACCTGAGTGTAGGTGATCAGAGTCTAAATAACTCGTGAGTTGGTGAGGTTGGCACCATTGTCAAAACAATCCGTGTATATGAGGTTGGCGCAGGAGTCTAAACAATCTGAGGATAGACGTGATAGAACCGGAGTCAAGACTGTTATAAACAGATTGGATGAGCCTAAGAAAAATTCGCTTCGCTTGTAAAAAGATCGGTCAAGCCTACAATCTTGATCCGAATAGTGGAAAGCTCAAAATAAGTTACTAAGAGCCGGGGACGTTGGTAAATCGTCGTATTTGTCAAACTTTGTAAAAACTGAGTTTGTATTTTCTTTATCCCTATACTCTTTACTTTATTACAAACTATTTGATTGTGTGTTTGATATTTAGTATTCTTAATTTACTTGGTATTATTATTTATTTAGCTTAAAAGTTTCAAAATAGTAGTATATGCTTTTACATAGTTGAAATTTTCTTTAAAAAGTTTTAAAACCCAATTCACCCCTCTTGGATTATCAATCTAAGACTAACATTGGCATGTTTAACTAAATTGGATTGTCTTTTAATATAGATCCCATGATGAGACCTACAAAGGACCCACATTAATAGATAGCCATAATGGTCAAATATTACATATGAAATTGACCATAACATATCTTATTATAAGATATAAAATATCAACGATTGAAAAAGGAGAATCACAACTAATTAATTTCTTAAAGTTATCTTCATTTATAATGTATAGCATACAATAATTTTGTAACACATACAAAACCAACAATAAAAAAAAATCACATAATTAGGACATTTCTCCTTGTAATATTATCTTGACTTGACATATGAAATATAAAATATACAAGAGAGAAATCTTAACCTCTTTTTCGTTTAAAAATTTGATCTTCTTAGTGAAGGGGATCAAATTATAATCATCTTCTTAATGATTTCCCTAGTATCCCCCCAGCCCCCACCCACCACCCCCCTTTATTTTTTATTTACTTAAATTTTCTTTCCATTTGTATGAACGCATTGTTTCATAGAATTATTTTAACGGGTGTTTTGTCCTATTGGAATCTAAATTTGTGAATATCTATTTTTTAACCCGTTTATTCTAGATATGGACTTTTTAGATCTAGATGTAGAAGAATTTATGTCGTCGAAAATCCCTCTCTATGGAAAATCTCAAATCATTAACTAAAAGTGCTGACTCGGATGGTAAAGGCTGATCGGAAAGACTGAAAAGAGATTTCTCTCTAGTTGAGCTATATGTGCCTTGTGGCTTTATATGCATGACTTATATCTCGTACATAAATTCCAACGGGCTGAGTCGAATACCATGAATTGATCAATTGCTTGTAGGATCTTTGTATTATATTGATTATAGGATTAAATAAAAAAACTATATGGAAATCAATGACTGAAGAAGGACAATTTCATAATTAAGACATTTCTCGTAAGAGTATCTTTCGAGAGATGAAAATAACGAAAATGATGAGAGAAGGTAACACATGAAGACAGAATGTCCAACTGATTACAAAATTGATCATGTGGGTAGGAATATGTGGACGTTTCTGACTAATGGCCATTCCTGACAAACATTAATACAGATGCATGTATTTTATCTGGTCATACAAAATGTAACGGCAACAACAACTACAGCTTGGACGCACAGCTAAGCCACTCCTATAGGAAAAATCCGTTAGTCCAACACGATAATATAGAAAATAATAACAAGGGAGAACTATAAAGAGAATTTATATATGTTTTTGAATATCACATCCTTATAAAGAGAATATGTACATTAGACTTTTGATTAAAAAAATTATAATAATAACAACCTCAAATATGAGGGAATACGATAAGGTACTGTGGAGTTTTCACCCCCAATAGGCCAGTTTTCTATATTTTTTAGTGCAAATATAAAGACTCTTCATTTAGATGAATCGTTTTCTATAACTAATACAGACAAGAATTTCTTCAAACCAAAACATATATGAAATAGAACGATGCATAGGCAGCTTCACATTACCCCACTCTCCTCTAGCTCTAGGCAAGAAACTACATAATCCATTAATTAACCACGCACTATCACAACTCAAAAGGAGATTTTATATCCGCAGCTATGAGATCCTCGACATAGGCATAAAAACCACTCATCACGGCATTAGCAAAAGTCACTCTCTAACCTCCCTTACTGTGATGGGCAGAGTTAGTGTACTCTTATTTTAATACTAGATAATATCACATAGGCATGCTCTAGGAGCATGATTAATATGTTAGTACTAATTGTAGTAGTGAACTTACCCTTTTTATTATTATTATTATTATTTTATTTTGGTATAATGAACATACTTATGTTACTATGAGTATCTTCAATAGGTATGTTATGTCTCATGCCAATACTAGATTTTAGTATTTGGGCTAAAAAAATGTGTATCTAATGCCATTATTATTATATTTAGCACAATTTTTAGCATATGTTATTTGTTGTGAAAAATTACTATTGAACAAAAAAAATACATGCTAAATTTTAGCATGCGTTAATATTTATAATTTATAATATTATCATTAGTCCGTGTTAGAATTTACATTATTGTCATATTATTATACTATATATATAGTATGTTTTGAATTTATAATATTGTCATTTTAAATTTTAAATACGTATATGTTTTATTTATATGGCCTAATTTCATACATGTATACCATCCTTTGGTTTTCTTTTTTTTTTTTTTTAATTTTATCCTCGCTATATTTTCGTAAATTAGAGCTCTCATTTATTACTTTACAAATCATATATTTCATAAAACTAAGAAAATAAAATTAAACATTAAAAGTAAGAGGAAAGTATAAAAAATCATTCATACTTAGTAGGTGAAGTAGAGTTTTTATGATTAATAATTAGATAGTAAAATAATAAGAGTTAATAGTTAAAAAAAAGATGTTTAGTAAATAAAAATAATGTTTAAATATTAAATGACAATATTTGTAGCATGTATATGCTAAGTATTAAATGACAATATTTGTAGCATGTATAGCTTGTACTGGAATAAAATAAAAAAGTATGTCATAAATTTAGCATGAGCACGCTGATTTTAAACAAGAATGCATATTATTTGCCCGTTGTTTTGTTCTACATGAAATAAAATTGTTTCCAGCAAAAGAAAAAAAAAACTATTTGTATGTAATTTGATCATTCTACTTATTTTTTAATGTAATGAAATTAATTTTATTTCATTTTTCAGAAATAGACAGAAAAGCATGAAATGAAATGAAATGAAATGAAATGCCAACTGCATCTGCCTGCATCGATAAATACTTGCCTATCTGCCAATGCTGACGTACATTTATCCTTTAATCTCTTTCCTTCCTGGCCTAGATTCTCCAAGGAAAGAAAAAGTATATATGCTTTATCTTACGAAAGACTGTTAATTCTCTCGCAGCCATCATAACCATATTGAATTTGTTTTTTAACCTACGATATAGATCTATAACACATAGACCACTAGTTTCAACTTTGTACAAACGTGGCACTAGCTATAGGCACAGAAAGATTGATTTACACAATCCATTTGAATGACATTACAAGAATGGAGTGTAGTGAATATATATGGTCCCGTTTGTTTCAACTATTCTATTTTATTGGAATGAAAAATCCATTTGAATGTATGTTTGTTTCAATAATTCAGTTTTTCTATTCAAATGATCTTTTAGAATGTCATTTACACAATCCATTTGAATGACATTACAAGAATGGAGTGTAGTGAATATATATGGTCCCGTTTGTTTCAACTATTCTATTTTATTGGAATGGAAAATCCATTTGAATGTATGTTTGTTTCAACAATTCAGTTTTTCTATTCAAATGATCTTTTAGAATGTGTGTTTATTTCAACAATTCAGTTTTTTCATTCAAATGGTCCATCCAAAAAGTTAACTATTGGAATAGTTTTTTTGTGTCTTGAATGAGAATGGAGGAGGAGAGGTATCTTTGAATGGTCCATTCCAATGCTCTCATTCTAATTACAACACATTCTACTATTTTTTCCATTCAAATGTCTCCCATTCCAATTATATGGCCCCGTTTGTTTTGCCTATTTGAATGTGTGTATTTGAATGGAAATTGTAGAATGGGTTATAATTAGAATGGAAGACATTTGAATGGAAAAAATAGTGGAATGGGTTATAATTAGAATGAGAGTATTGGAATGGACCATTCAAAAACACCTCTTCCCCTCCATTCTCATCCAAGACACAAAAATCCATTCAAATAGTTGATGTGACTGATGAACCATTTGAATGGAAAAACTAAATTGTTAAAACAAATACTCATTCCAAAAGACCATTTAAATGGAAAATTTAGAGTTGTTGAAACAAACACCCATTCAAATAAATTTTCCATTCCAATGGAATAGAATGGGCGAACCAAACGGCCCCAACACATTCCACGATTTCTATTCAAATACACATATTCAAATAGGCGAAACAAACGGCCCATAACTATTGCTATGATGAGGATTATAAGTGCACATTTGTAAATTGTAATGTTATATTAAAGAGTAGATAAATAGTAGGTTGATCAATATTTAACTGCACAAATATAATCATTACTAATTAGGGTGCGTCTACAGTAGGGGCGCCCCTACGTAGGGTCCTATCTATTCACCGTTGGATGGAAATCTGTATATAAATAGATTCTCCACAGATTCCCGTTATTCCTCACAGATTCCCATCCAACGATAATTAAGGCATGACCCTACGTAAGGACGCTCTTACTGTAGCCATCCTCTACTAATTAAATATGTTTCCGAACATATTCGTAAATCTAGAGGTGTTTATTCATTCAAAAGTTTTCCTATTATTTATCAAAAAAAAAAAAAAAAGAAAGTTTTCCTACTAGGCTACCAATTCTTATTAACATTTTGTCTTTGGAAAAAATATATATATATATATACATATAGGGCGCGTCTACAATAGGAGCACCCCTACGTAGGGCCCTGTCTATTCACCGTTGGATGGGAATCTGTATATAAATAAATTCTCCACAGATTCCCGTTATTCCCCACAGATTCCCATCCAACGATAATTAAGGCATGACCCTACGTAGGGACGCCCCTACCGTAGCCATCCCCATATATATATTAGCATTACATTTTTGTTCTTTCTTTTTGTTTTGAAAAATGCTCTAAATTTTACCTATTATTTCACCTTTTAATACTATTTGACATGATATGTGATTTATTAGCATTAGGTTGGTGAATATTGTTAGACTATGATGATATATGTATATATTTGAATAAACTATTATGATATATTTTAGGGCGCATCTACAGTAGAGGCGCCCCTACGTAGGGCCCTGTCTATTCACCGTTGGATGGGAATCTGTATATAAATAGATTCTCCACAGAATCCCGTTATTCCTCACAGATTCCCATCCAACGATAATTAAGGCATGACCCTACGTAGGGACGCCCCTACCGTAGCCATCCCCTTTTATTTTAATTAACCAATTGAACCATGAAAAATCATATACCACTTCACTTCAGGTTGGTATTTAAAATGTTGGATAATAAGTAATCTTTAACACTATCATTTTGTTTTCTTTTGTAGAAGATAGTGTATGGGATTCCACCTTTTTAATACAAACTTATGTGGTAAGTAATTTGTTAATATTTAATTGATGAATATTAGTAAATCTATTAGTTGTAAATTTTAAGTCACCATTAAAAAAAATTGGATAATAAGTGAAATTCCTGGCATTATCCAATAGATAATGGAAATTTAATTGTTTAGTATGGCAAACAAAACCCCTAGGATCCATTCTTATCTCGTCTTTTTAATTAGTGAATAGTTTTAGTTTTTTTTTTTTTTTTTGAGGTTCTAAATGCATCACTTAATTATCTTTGTGCATTCACATTTTTAATATTTTTCGGTTATAATTATATCTATTTATAAAATTACCATTGTAGACAATTATACAGTAAAATACAAAATTCAGAATACCATCGTTCTTTTTTTTTAAAAAAAATTTAAGACCATTGTCATCATATATCTTTCTAAACTTACATCCCGTAAATTCGAATGATTAGGTTCCTAAAATTTACAATCTAAAATTAAACAAATAAGTTTTTCTAAAATTTTTAATCTAATAATTATAAAAAATTTGTGTACATATTTATCCTATTCTCATAGATCTCTTGTAGAAATTAAATGGAAAACAAATTAAAGCAAGTTCATGTTCTGTCTCACCTTTGTCAGCATAGGTAAAGTCGTGATCATGCCCGGATCAAGTTAAACAATAGAGAAAAAATTAATAAAAAGAACTATTCTATCTTTCTCCAAACCACAAGACATCAGTAGTCAAACCAGAGAAGGCGCAAAGAGAATTGTGCAGGCTTTGAAGGGTTTTGTCCTGCCTTCATGTTTCATATATTTCACTTGTTTTAGGGCATCTCCAACCCTACACCATTTTGGTGTAAAACACCATTTTGGTGTTAAAAACCTTCTCCAACCCTACACCATTTTTGACACCAAATTTGGTGTAATGAATAGTATTACACCAAATTTGGTGTAATACTATTCATTACACCAAATTTGGTGTAAAACTATTCAAATTTTTTTATTTCCCTAATAACCCCATTTTTATAACTTCCTACAAATTTATTCTCAATATATCCTTTTTTTTATTAACCTTGATTATCTATAATGATTTAATTTATTTCATAATTAATTTAATTTGACTAAATGATACAAGTATTAATAAATATTAAAATATAATTACTCATTAAAATCCATGATCTAAAAACTTCATAATATGCGAAAAATTAACATTAAATACCAATATAAACTAAAATTCCAACAACATTTTAGCAAATACAAGATAAACTAAAACAATAACAACATAACTAAGTTTCAAACAACATTTTAGCAAATAAGGCATAAACTAAAACAATAAAAACAAGAACTACAGCAAGAAACTAAAACAACATCAACATAAACGAAAACAATAACTTAGTACTCCGGAAGATCGGTGCCGGATCCTCCTAATTCGGAGAATTAAATGTCGACCAATGTGGAACTAAGATTTTTGTTTTGTTTATGTAATCCTTTTTTGTTTATTTGTGGTATTAAACATTATTTTTTTTTCTAATGTTTTATTAAATGTAATATTTAGTTAATTAAAAGTAATTTATTAATTTTTAGTATTGTTATTTTATTTGAATATTTTTTTCCAATAATTTATAATATTGTGTCAAGTAATATATAGATGTAGTAGTTTGTAAAATAAATTAATTGTTGAAGGACTAAAAAGATAGAGAGTAGAAAGGGAATATTCTTTTTAGTGTAACTTTTGGTATAATGGGTTGGAGTCAACTTATGAAATGGTGTGAAAATTACTATTTTGGTGTAAAAATTACACTATTTTGGTATTATGGGTTGGAGATGGCCTTAGTGTTTTTTTCATTAAATAATAACTTTTTTTTTATAAGAAAAAATTGTAGAAAAACTTAATTGTTCAATTCTAGATTGTAAATTTTAGGAACCTAATCATTCGAATTTACAGGATGCAAGTTTAGAAAGATATATGATGATAATGATCTTCTTCATTAAATAATAGGAGGCGGCTATAGTAGGGGCGCCCTTACGTAAGGCCCCTGTTTATACACTGTTTGATGGGAATCTGTGGAGAATCTGTTCATACACAGATTCCCATCAAACGGTGTATAAGTAGGGCCTTACGTAGGGACGCCCCTACTGTAGACGCGTCCTAAATAATAATTTAAACTTTAATTTATTTATTTATAGTAGAAACGTGATCTTTATTTGAGAATAATAGAGAATACATATGAATTGGAAAAGTTTGAAAAAGAATGAGCATTTTCGAAATATCGTAAATGTACTAAGAAATAATGGCCCCATTTGTTTCAACCATTCCATTCTATTGGAATGGAAAATCCATTTGAATGTGTGTTTGTTTCAACAATTCAGTTTTTCCATTCAAATGATCTTTTAGAATATGTGTTTGTTTCAACAATTCAGTTTTTCTATTCAAATGATTTTTTAGAATGTGTGTGTGTTTTAACAATTCAGTTTTTCCATTCAAATGGTCCATCCAAAAAGTTAACCATTGGAATGGTTATTTTGTATCTTGAATGAGAATGGAGGGGAGAAGATATTTTTGAATGGTCCATTCCAATACTTCCATTCTAATTACAATACATTCACTATTTTTTCCATTCAAATGTCTCCCATTTCAATTATAACACATTCCACAATTTTCATTCAAATATACCCATTCAAATAAGCGAACCATACGGGCCCAGCCCACATTTTATAAGATTTTTTTGTGAATGGAAATAGAAATTGAATGCACATAGATAATCATGTGATGGTTTTAGAACTTTTCTTTTTTTTTTTTAATAATTTTTTTAAGGGGAACTTTTAGTTTAATTACTCCTTATTACTAAATGTGTTTTTATCGTTAAATTAAACCAGAATCAATTAGATTTAACGTACATTAAAATTGCCTGATTCTTTATATCCCTGCAACTGAATTTCAATCTTAGTACAAGGCTCTGGCTATAGTAAGTTACATATATTTTGTTATTTCCATTGAATCAGGAAGGTACAAAGCTACACAGACAAGGAAACTTTCCACATGGCGATGAGATATATAGAACTAAAACATAAAATGGGGAACAGATCTTATAGTATAAATTTTCATATAGGACAAATTCAAACACCTTCATACTTTATTTCCCATTTCATGCAATTATGGGGAGACATAGACTTTTGTATTAACATTGTAAAGTTTCTAATATAAGATCAAATTAAAATCAAATAGGATTTAACGAAAATTTGATAACATTTCATATCTAGGTGTATAAATTTTTACCAGAACGATGTCATCTTTTGACTGTTTACTATAGGGTAATTAAAGCATGACTAGTATTATAAAATTAGGGCGCGTCTACAGTAGGGGCGCCCCTACGTAGGGTCCTGTCTATTCACCGTTGGATGGAAATCTGTATATAAATAGATTCTCCACAGATTCTCGTTATTCTCCACTGATTTCCATCCAACGATAATTAAGGCATGACCCTACGTAAGGACGCCCCTACCGTAGCCATCCCCATAAAAATTATATCCCAGTGTGTTAGCTTGAAATGTCTACTTATGTTTCAAAAAAAAAAAAAAAGAAAAAGAAATGTCTACTTGTGTTTCAAAAAAAAAAAAAAAAGAAAAGAAATGTCTACTTACTTATTGGATTAACACTGATTAGACGGAGCTCAGAGATTTAAGAAGGAATGGGTAGATTTGGAACAACAAAATAATTAAAATTGGTGGGTGCAATGCAAGAAAACGGATTAGAAAGATTGGATGGACACAATGAGAAAGAGGGAAAAGGAGTGATTGGACAAATGGAATAGTGTTTGAAGAGAGAAGAAGGTAAAACAAGAGAGTAAAAGATTATAATAGTGTATAATACCTATTTCTCATCCTCATGATCTCTCTTTCTTACAGAGGCAGGCTTTTTGTTTTGATAAGACACTGATTTCAGCAAAGTGACTCAGAATCTCAATATGATGTGATAAGAATTATATACTATGGTCTTTTCCTTATTTTCCTTATTGCCATCATGTACATCTTCTCTATTGGCTCCCCCACCCCCTGTGTCTGCTTCCTAACACCATCCTGATCCACTAATAATTTTGCATTGAATATAAAAGCTAGCTTCTACTTTTTTTTTTTTCTCTTTTCTTTTTTTTTTTAATTTTTCTATTTTTTGATTTCCAATTATTAAGTTTTTTTCTTTTCAATTTGGCTCGAAATTCTTATTAGTTCATATCTTCCAATTTTTTCATATTACAATTGAATGGTTGATGGCTGTATAGTGTATAGCCACCTAGAGATATTCACATGCCAAAAATAATTAAAACTCTATTCATCAATTCACTCAATTAGAAAGAAAATAAAATAAATAACAAAATTCCCAAAGAGTGCTGTGAGAAGAAAAGATTATGCCATATATTTTACGGCAAAATTCATTTGGCAAATAATGTTTTTGAAATTTGAATTGACATAATCCGTGGAAGGATTAGTTGTTAAAAAAAAAAAAAAAACTATAAGTACTTGTACATCTTATGGATGAGCTTATTTATTGCATCAAAATTTGATGTTGCATACTATATAAGGTGCATCAAAATGTATTGCATACTACGTTAAAATAAGTCAACATCTAACTTGTTTAGAAGGGAAAAAAATCAGGGAACGATGGAACAGCTATAAATTATCTGTTTTATTCACCGATATATTATTACCTCCAATTAGAAACTATAACCAAATTAAACAAAGCTTAGTTATATTATTAGTTATACTATTATATGCAGACGAAGATGCAATATAACAATATATAACAATGGCTGCCTTTGTTGCCACTTTTTTTTTTTCTCTTCTTATCCTTCATTTGATTTTTAATTAATGATAATAATAACTATAAAATGATATAAATAATCATATATAATTTTAAATACTAGAAATCTAGAATCTTCTTTCTCAATTAGACTATTCTTTCTTGACACACCTCTTCAAACATAATTCATAAAATCAAACTTTCTTTGAAAAATCTAAAAAATCAAAATGATATATTAAATTAAGTTTTCATTATTATGGATGAATATACTGTGAATTCTAAACTTTAATTCTTTTGTTAAATTGACTCTCTCTCAATAAGAATCCTAAAAGTTAAACACTCTCCCTCAAGAACTCTAAAAACTTCTCTCTCTCTTTCTCTCTCTCTCTCTATATATATATATCAAGAAGCCTAAAAAATAACTTTCTCTCAAGAACTCTGAAAAACTCCTCAAGAACTCTAACTTTTTAGATGAAAAATGAAAAAAAAAATAAAAAATAAAAAAGAACAATATTTAGTTAACCCCATGAAGTTGATTTATATATTGTTCTAAACAAAAATAGAGTAAAAGATTATTTTGATATATGTAGTTTTATTAAGAAAGCAAGAGGTTGAATAATGAAGCAAATAAAAATGGGTGGGAGATCTTCAAAACTAGTAGGTGGGAAAAAAATTTCATTTGATTTTATTCACGTCCAAATTTAGAATAATCAACACTAAAAAAGGTGTACTAAGAAAATTTTTTACTTTTTATTTTTTTGAAAGGAGAAAATATTCGATTTTTAAATTTTAAAGAGGTGTTTATTTAAAAAAGAGTGGAAAGAAGAAAAAGAAGGATAACAATCGAGCCACCTTATGACAACTGTGCTCATGAGAACTACCTATATGAATCAAACTCTGACGTAGTTTTGAATTCACTGTAAAAAAATAAGGAATAGAATGGAATTTAGATTGAAGAAGAAAACTCTTATTTATAGGCCATTAAGAGGTGTTTAATAAATAATAAACTCTATTAATTAAATAATTAATAATAATTATATTTCAGATAAACTAGTCATAATAGAATACTTACTAGATAATATCTAATTTGAAATATAAATACCTGATAATCATAAATAATAATTATTTATTTTTTAAAAAGTAGAAAGACTTACTTTTTGTAATTCACATATATAGACCCTAAAATCAGCCAACAAATGCTACTGTTCATCATGAGCTGATTGTCATCAGAATGGTCGAGGCAAGTGGGCGAGGAAACTTTTTTATATGAAATCGAAAGTGCGCAGGGATTTTAAAGTACTTTGGAAATGGCTTACACTGTCTATGTGTATATATAAGCTAACTTCAGCAACGAAAAATCAATGATAGATTGGCCAGCATATAATCTCATAGATACCACAAATAATATGCTGTTTTTCATTAAGTCAGTTATTGTTCTTGATTGTTTGAGCTCTCTTAGCTAGGCTATGGACAGTGAAAAAAATGTAGAAAAATCATAATTGATTTTTTTTAAATTCAATTTAATTTATTTTACAAAACGGTGAGGAATTGAACTTAACATAAACCTCAATACTTAAAGATAGAATAAAGTTGCTAATTAAGCTAATCCAAAAATTTAAACTTGTTATGACCGTTTCTTGTATTCTTAATGAATATAATTAATTATCTAATTAATTATGTAAGATGGTTTGTGAAAAACTATAATATAGATATTGTAACATCGAAAAGTAAAAATTTGACACGCAATACTTTCACTTGGTTCAACTATCTCCTGATAGTCTAAATCTAAGGGGCCACGCCCAAAGAAATAAACTTATTAGTAAAGAATAACGTGAGTTCAAACACCAATTAAATTTAAAAGACTTCCTCTTTTAAATATTGCAACATATCAGTACTCCTTCACTAATTCGTCTAGTGAGCTCTCCTCGACTTGATGTGATTCTTTTCGTCTGAACTCCCTTCAAATTTCACAGAACCTGCCTTCTCCCAAAGACTTATTGTACTTCTTCCGAAGTACTCGTACTTCTCCTGAAACACTCTCACGATTAAGAATCTCTCATAGTTTAACGATACAAAGTACATAGACAGATTTAATAAAGTATTGCTCTAATGGCAATCACAAACATACATGGTACGCTTAGGACTCTAACCTAGACCCCTATATATAGTGCTTGAGGTCTTCCAATCCTTGACAATCTACAAGACACATTATAATCATCATAAATGTTGATTGGAAGCGAATTAGATCAATCAAAGATAAGATTTTCGTAATCAAAGCTGATCTGTAATTATTGCTGATTCTGCATAGTGATTTACAACATTGGCCCTGTCTAAAACAACCAGATTTGTAAAATTCTAGAAGAAACGTTGATTTGTTAAATAAAATAGCAATTTCAGTTCTCACACAAATCAATCAAATAAAAAGTGTTCACATACAATAAGAATCAACTAAGTATAAATAAGGAAACAACAACTCAAGAGATAAGCATTTACATTTTTATACTATAAGGCAGTTTCCATAAAAATATAATATGTCAAAGCAATCAGATAAAATTAGCTTAATAATTATAATCTGATTAATTAGAATCAGAATTGGTTATTTCTAGAAATATTAATCAATTAATATTAGCAATCACACAATAATCAATCTTCATTAAAATATGCTTAAATAAGAAAAATATGTGAACATAATTTTTCTACAAGGCAAACATCAATCACTGATATTTCAGATCAAAACATAACTAATTGAACACAAATTCAATCATATGACAGCTGTAAAATTTGGACAAACACATTAAAAATGCCAAATCAAATATTCTGATGATGTTACAACATTAACCCATAATCAATTTCACTCAATACAGACAGTAACGTTGCAACATCTTAAATGACAATAGATTTTATCCTTTCAAAACTGATATTGGCTATACATGATTGGATATTATATGATGAAGCTATTTTGTTCTTCCTCATGTAAAAGAATTAATTTATTAACATATATATATATGTATATATTTGAATGGCAACGTCTCAAACACATTATGAAAATCCCTCTGAATGTAGGTTATGATCTCAACAAAATGGAAAAGAAAATCCATCCAAATTATGCGGCGCCAAATACAAGAGTGGGGTTAAATATATTGCAAAAGATAAGCAAAGATTCACCAAGATACTCTTTTCTACAGTACACCCCTAAGAGTTCACACTTTCGTTCTTTTGAAACTAGAGTAATATTCTACTTTAGTGTGTCTCTAAGGCCGTGGCTTTCTTCTTTTTGTTGTTGATGATGTTGATACTACTATATAATTTAGTAAATATATGCATCCTAAATCAAACTGATAACACTGACAATTGATGAGCTGATTATCCCTTAGTACAATGTCCAAAAAATTTTAGCACTTAAATGATCAATTAGCTAGGATGGCAATGGCGTCGTTCTCCTTGCAATAAGTATTTGTGTAGCCAATATTGGAGTGTTCAGAATATGTGGACAATAATTTCGTGAGGGTTCTATATACCGTGTAGTGTTCTTAAAACCAGCTCCAAGAATATCTACAAAATACACTATATACCGTGTAGTGTACTTTCTAGCGCCTTTTTTTTTTTTTTTGGTTGAAAAAGAAAGTGCAAAAAAATTAACTGGAATCAGTGTATATTTGTCCACATTTTGTGACAAGATAAGTGATTTATGGTTGAAAATGTTTGTACATATATGTTAATGGAGTTTTGGGCCCTAATTATATGCTATATATAAAGCAATGGTACACAGTAATTGTAGCAAGGTTTCAGATCCTATGGCATCAATCTTTGCTTCTTATAATTTATAAACTCTTGCGTTATGCTACAGTCCCTAATATTCCAAAAGCATGCATTTGATTAGTCTTTTCATCTGCAAGGTGATTAAAAAAGAAATTAATAAATAATTTTGCTTTGTACTTGATAATCGATATTGTTCTAGACAATGCTGAACTGTACGTGCTGACTTGGGGTTCATGTAATATATTGTCCTAATATCTAACTCAGCCTACTGAGACTAGCTTAGTAGAAGGTATGGGAATTGGTAGTAGGTAGGGAGTTCGACGTCCTAGGATGCGTGACTTATTTTGGGGTTAAAGGTCCAAACTTTGGTAAAGTGTGTGTGTGTGTTATTTTTCTTTAAATTTATATTAAGTAGTGGTCATTAGTTAAGTCCCACTTTTTTTTTAAAAAAAAAAAAAAATCTAACTCATATTGAGTCAGGAATTCCCCCAATTCATACTATATAGCATGTGTCATATACGCACTATTAATTAATAATTTCAGTCACTCAAGATTAATTGTTGGTTGGCATATATGGTAAAAGACCATATAATATGCTATAACTCCGACAGTTGCATATTTTATATGCAATAAAGTACTAAAGTAGAACTCAAAAAGGCTATTGGGTCCTTGTCAAAATAGGTTGTAGCTAACTATCTAACCGATTGTTTGGAAACCCTAGCTAGGAAGACATAGAATTAAACTTAGAATCTCCAAGGTTGCATTAAAATTGTCTTATTTTCTATTTTTCTGTACTTTTTTATTTTTTTTCTTTTAGCTTAACAACATTGTTACTTTCTTTGTAAGAAGCCACTACCATATGTTGTGGGTGTCAGCTGATGCAATACAAGTGTATTGTTGGACAACTTCATTAAAAGCTCAAAATACTAGATAAAGGTAAATTTTGTAACGAGGTACGGGAATATATCTTTCCAGTCAAATGAATTTCTCAAGAAAATTTACATTAAAAACGTGCATTATCAATAAATATAAATTCAATCTTGTCTTGTGCCTTATATAATACACTAATAAAAATATAGAACCACTACAAAATTTTTTATGGGTCCCACATTTTTATTACTATGTAGTACTATATTAGGCGCTAGTGTAAATTTTGTGGTAGTCTTATACTAATATTAATGTTAGTGCTATTTCATAATTCACAACAACAAAAATCACTATTTAGTAATAATTTTTTAGTTATAATATTTTTTTGTGACTAAAAGTGACATTTAGTTAGAACTAAAAAATATTTGTAACTAAAAGGTTATATTTAGCCATTACTTATAATGTACTTAAAGTCACAATTTTTTCGTCTCTAGTAACAAATTTTGTTCGAACTAAAACTGAAGTTTTTAATTGTGGGCCTCTCATAACATTGACGGGCCTTTTCTCATAAATATTTTCTTCGGAAAAATTTGCATCAATATATAGGCACTAAGTGCGGAGACTATTGATCATGTGGCTAAGCAAGAATTATGATGCAAATTATTTTTTATTATTAGCTTTCTTTTGTGCTTAAAAAGATGACAATTTTATAAACTAGGTGAAAAGATAAAAGGTGAACTTTGACAGTAGTTCATCATACAGAAATGCGTTAGGACTATCATGTCAGTTTATCATTGCGCAATTGCTTGCCGTACTGAAAAAAACTTATTTTGTTTAGTATTGTATATATCTTCATTTTGAAGTTAGAATTCTTACTTAAAACTCATTTGTGGATTATGACTATATTACTAATAGCATCCCAAAAAGGATCTTGGTTTTTAAGAAAGTTCATTGCTATTGTTACTAAAATTAAATTATTAAAAAACTAAAAGGCATATGCAAAGCGAGTGATGGGCATTTTATAATGCAACCTATTGGCAGAAATGTTGCACATGGCACCATGAAATTGCCAAGGAACAGAATATGAATAATTTCCTTTCGCTTGTTTATTTAATATTATTTACTTTAACCACAAAGAAAACAAAAGAAAATACGTATAGTCTTTGATCATCTAAGGCTCTCTTTTTTTAGCTTATATAAAGCCATTCCTCCAGTGCTTTTAGATCCACGACCTAGTCTAGCTAGTTGAGTCTGAGATATAGCGCAGAGAGAGAGAGAGAGAGAGAGAGAGAGAGGTGATGGTGGAGAGGAAAGAAAAAAGAAAGAGAGAATCCTGATCAAGTTCTCATTCCTCTGATCGATCTCTCTTCAACTACACCATGTCATACCTTATTCAAAGTTTACAAACCCTACCTCTTTCTGTGGTTCACTAGCCGCTGCTAAATTAAGGAGAGAAGGGTTTATAGGCAAATCTTCACTTATTCATGTGAAGTTGCATAAACCTTAGTTTTTTAGTTCAATATCTATGAATTGATACTCTTACTTTTCATATATATATATATATTTATGTTTTAAGCTTGATGATTGGTAAGTCAAAAGAGAGCTTTCTTCAGTCCACTCATGGGAGGCAGTAGGATTCAATTAGCTGCTGACTCATTCATCCAAATACTGCGTTAGGAGTGAAAAAAACCCAGTAAATGAGTGAATGATGCGGGAGACAAGTTGAATCTTAAGCTTTCTGTACTTGGACTGAAGGGAGCTCCCTTTCCTCTTACATATCTCTTTGCAATATGTGCCTAAAGATTTATTTTCTCTTAATTAGATAGTTTCTTTTTTGCTCCCAATATTAAGTATGTAGTTTCGATTTCAGTTGTTATTTGCTAACGATTTACACTACCACTTTATATATTTGTTCAAAGATCGATTTAGTTTACTATTTAATGCTTCTGTTTTTATGTTGAGGTGATTAATTAGTTTGAACTTTATTCTTTCTCTAGCTATAATATCTAAGATTAGCTTTGTTTAAACTTATCCACTTACCCTACTTCGTAGTACTTGCCAAGGTTTTATTAGGTTTCTTTTTAAAAAAAAAAAAAAGAAATTGGATAATAGTATATCTAATAGTCTCTAGATATATATAGATGTTTATCTTGTTTCATTGGTATATATCTTTGAAAAATAAGTTTAATATAATAGATATTGTTGACTGTCATATTATTTACAATGTTTTGCATGTCTATATCTATCTATAGGTTAGCTTGATTCCGTGCTTAAAGTAAACTCTAAATATTTTATTTGATCTCAAAGTCTAAAGGCAATGGTTCTAGGTATATATGTGTCATGTTAATTAATCTGACAACATTTTTGCAGTTAGGGTTTTGTCAAGTTCTCTCTCAGTGATGTCTGTGTGACAAATATGTGTTAAAGCAGGCAACGCATGAGGAAGAAGCTCAGAAGATAACACGCTCTACAACAATAATTTCTTGGGCCCTGCTCTCCACCTGCAACAAGTTCCTAGACATGCCTCCCCATATGCTCTTGCAATTACCATTATACCCTTTCGTATGCTTCAACCAAATATTGATTAATGGGAAATTATTGGATCCCTAGTAGAGGGATATAATATATTTTTATCTATATGAATCAGGTGTTCTATATATTTAGCTATATATATGACTGTATGATCTCATGCTAATTTGAATCCTCGAAAGAAAAGCTTGAAAGTGTTTACTACTAGATCTATAGTTTATGTATGATATCTTTAATTTGTAGTAGTGAGTTATTTTTGAGGGCTTCCTTTATTCTTTTGAGTGCCCTTTTGAGGGCATATAATAAGGATTTCTTTGCTGGTTTGTTACTTTTTGTTTTGAAAAGAAAAACAAAATTAATTTCTTCTGCTTTTTGATCTTGCTGTGACCAGGGTATTATATCTCTATTATTTCTTGACTGTTTGTAGTTTTCCAACCCAATTCATGGCATGAAAGAAGGAAGACTCGGCAAAGTTTTGAAGCATATATTCTTGCGTTTTACATTTATAATCTCTCTCTCTCTCTCTCTCTCTCTCTCTCTCTCTCTCTCTCTCTCTAGATGTATGTTGTCTTATTCTTTTTTGCTAACTGCTACTATTTACAATATAGATGTCTCAATTATATATGTTACCAAACAAAATATATATATACATATAAAACTTCATTTCTCAGTCTTACTATTATGACGGCTGCTGTAATTAATTAATGCTAAATTTGTTTTCTTCAGAAAAATTTGCACCTAGATAGCCTATCTCTTCTATAGCAAATCCACGGCAATAAAGAAAACGAGCTTTATGAAATAAGAAAGAGGAGAAAAAAAAAAAGAAAGAAGAAGAAGAGGAGACAGAGGGAGGGAGAGAGAGAGAGAGAGAGAGAGAGCGAGCGAGCGAGACTAGATATGTTACTGCATGGAAACCGGGTCATAGGCACAATACTTTGGAAACCCTAATTAAAATGGAGCAACTTAACATTCTTGGTGAATGTAGGAAAGAAAAAATTAGGGTACTTCTATAGTTTTATATATTGATAAGGCATATCGATCCTATGAATATATAGCTAGTGAAAGTTTCTAAATAGTAGATTGTATTACAATCACATCACCATCATCAAATTTTATGTACACTTCAAAGTTAATATTAATATATATATTTTTGAGATAACAATACTAATATTAATATATCTTACCATTATAGATATAGATATAATGTTTATTTTCATATCCCTATTGTAGATTTGACTCACCTTGTTAATAATATAGATTATATATGTGCATTGAGAAGGGACTTTGCTTTGTGTTAATTAATTTTCATATATATATATATATATATGATGTAGAAAAGTTATATATTCTATGAGCTAGTGCTTTTCCTTCTCAAGACCAAAGAGTAATATTTATATAACCCCTGGCAGATCTCTGCCCTAGTTCTTTAATTCCCAAAAACGAATCTCCGAACTAAAGACAACTCCCCAACCAGACATGGTGTTCTATACCACAAGATAGAATGCCTTTTATTTGTATTCAGCCATTTATGTCGTTAGACTTTAATGAGTTTATTTATTCATATCTTTTACTAGTATGAGTATATAATAAGCTCACAGACAAATTTTCAATAATACTAAATTTGGATACGAGCTTTTTCTGAGTCTCTTTTCCTACTTTTCAAATCCAACAACGGCTCTTTCTCATGCCATGATTCAGCATTGCACCGTCTTTAACGAACATATATAAGTGCCTTAATATTGTTTTTATTTGTCATTATTGATTTGTTACTCTATATAATCTTTTGATGAAATGAAGAATTTTCCAGGTGCATATCTCCTAGTGGCTCTAAGGGTTTAGATTTGTGGTGTTTAAAGCTGGGATTTGACAAGGAATTTTTGCATCAAACTTATTAAAATCTCAAGTGTTGTTGTAAAGTTTGATCTCCCTTTATTCTCTGGGTCCTGGATGTTCCTACCCATTTGGAAAAGGTCTAGTGTTAATTTAACTGCATTAATTATTTCTTTGTCACAATGTCTTGTCTAGCATCTCTCAAGATATGAAGCAAAATCTTTCTCGAGAAGAATCAGATAGGGTTGCTTTTGTCCTATTATACTAGTGTTGCCCCATTTAATTATGAAAGATGATAATTAGAATATAAATGAATAATGCCAAATTAGTAACTATAATTTTTTTTTTTTCCATTTTAATGTACAATTTGTACCAAACTTGACTAACTATATATATATCATGATTGCTCTCAAAATTTAGTTATAGGACCAAATTCGATCATACTGTAATGTCTTATTCGATTATGAAATCCAACTAGAACTTCGATGTTATCTAACTATGTTTATCAACTCTATGTATAGTACTTTGTTAAAAATTAATTTGATGTATTATATAGCTAGCTAGCAGCTAACTTGATTTAATTGGATTAGATAGAAGTTATACTAGTTTAGAATTCGGTTGAATTGAAGGATACTGGAAACTACATAAATCGGATTCTGCCTTTATCAACGAGGACTTAATTATTAAAAGGTTACATATTACATCTTTATCTCCTGTATTTTGTGTCTATCTTTGAATTGTGTATTCTCCGAAATAAAAAATCTATAACATGCATCAATTGCACTATCAGGTTATTATTCACGACTTGAATGGTCGATGTATAAGTTTAGAATTTAATTGAAATTCTCAGAGTTACATATAAGACTGAGGATAAACTTCTACCTGTTACTTGGTCTGACCTCTGGGATTGTTTCATAGGGACACAAAATATCCAAATCTTGAAGGTATAATGATTGAAGATTTTGTTAAGTAACATGCAGTCTGAGAATAATTCCACATTTTATTTTCTTAATTTTTTTCAGAAGAAGTAATAAACGGAAAATGAAATTTTATCAAGTCTGTCTCTGTCTTATATATAAATTGCTTTAAAAAAACTCTATTGCAACGGGATAATGCCACGATCAATTCTAATGCCGATCAGCGCGCTGCATCTCCAGATAGATAATTATTATTTTTTAATTTTACTGCCGGACAGAATATATATCATTATTTACGTAATAGAATCATATCCTTATATGTAGTTCGTATATCCGCGGGTCATATTTCCTTTATTTGCCTTTTAGATTCTTGAAACCTTGTACTTCAAGTATATACGGATCCTATTATGAGAACTAATGTTCCAAATTTGATGACAGAGTTTTTGCTATATAATTATCATGTTTTTTGTATTGGATTATTAATTTTTTATTTTTGCTGTTTTTTTGTGTATTAATCAATTGTGCTTGCAATTGTTGAATGTCATGAGATGAAGCATATCCAACCATGCATTTTCTAAGATGTCTAATGGCATGTTATACAAAGAGTACTGAAGTAATCAACTTTTCATAATGTAATATATAGTAGAGGTTGTTGTTACTGAGTACTACTTTAGACGCTGCCTTCATCATTTTGAAAATGTTTTCAATTCACATTATTCACATTGTCAAACTGTCAAAGAAAAGGTGTTATTAGCTTCGTATTAAGAAGACTTATCCAAGACATGGCATGTGGATAACCGCATTGAATTCTTCTTTTCACCGAATGCATGGTTGAAAATTTGGGTTTCTCCTATAGTAACATTCATGATTATTTCAACACTAGCAAAGCTAAGTAGGTTGCCTAATTAACTCCATGTGCAATCTTTCAATAATTAAGAGGGGAAAATTATAGTGAAACCTTTTTACACCGTGTCTTCACACTTTAATTTTAAATATATTAGTCATAATTTGACTGGTGCTTTTTTGGATGGAAAATCTCCATTATCAATCCTTCATTAGTGTTGAATCTGTTGCATGCTTTGATTTTATAGCATGTTTAATGGAAATTAATGGAATTTTTTGCATGTTTACTTTCCCATCTTGGAATCATGAGCAAAGCATGAAAGCCATTTGAAATTAGTTTTCACATTACTGATTTTGAAATCACATTCACATTACTGATGGTTACCTTGAAAAAAAAAAAAAAAAATCTCGTAAAAAGAAACACTAAAATTATATGCATAAAAATATTCTAGCAATTGAATTGCAACACGTTCTCATTCCATTGTTTACTAATCTCAATAACGAAAATCATTTTCATTCGTTTTGCCATCATCAAAATATGACCAAATACTCATATATGGAATACTTGGTGTTTATTTTGTACACGCCTTCTAATTCCAATTTCTTTCAGACTTAAAATTGTAATTGAGAGAATTGGACTACATTTTAGTACTTTCCAATTTTTTTTTTTTCTTGGGCTTCTTGGCCGAATGGCCAAATCTTGGGTTCAAGTTCAAGAATGACCTTTTCAAGGAATAATAAAAAAATACGAAATTTACCAATATAGCCAAATTTTGTCAAAAAAAAAGACTAACAGAAATCAATTTTTGTATATTTATATCAGTTTATAAGTTTATGAAGAAAACTTATACATGGATGAACTTAATATAAAATTGATATACTGACACATAAGAATTAATATACTGATATGAATTAATACACTAATATACAGAAATTGATAAACCAATATAAAATTGATTTACTAATACATACTAATATATAAAAAAATTGATCAACTAAATAACGGCCATTTTGTAAAAAAATGATTAAAAAATAGATGTTTATTAAATAGGTTTAAAAAACAGATATTTCTTAAAATAAGCTGAAAAACGGGCCATTTCTTATAAATGCTATAACCAAAATCTTGAGAAAATTTGGCAGTTACCCTTAATTAAATATAATTACCCGTTTTCTTAATACCTTCTGTTCATACCTTTTTTATTTGTAAACTATCTGAATTACCCTTAAAATTAAACCTGAAGACCCAAGGCTTGCCACTTCTTTTTCCTTTCACGATTGTTTTATGGTTTCTCTCTCCCTTCTCCCTCTCTCTAAAATTTGCCGAAATCTTTCTCCTCTCTCCCCAAAAATCGTATGACTCTCTCTCCTCTCTCTCTCTAATCATCATCATCGTTGTATAAATCGGCTTGGAGTAGGTTTTGTGGTCGATTCATCTGGAAAAAAACCTTGCCGGAGACTTTTTTACTGATGAAGCTCGAAATCGAAGCTATTGTTGAATATTTATTTCCTGTACGAATGAATAATAGAATTGATATGTACATAAACTTAAATACAAATATAAACTAGTTGTTTACAATTTAGGTTCTTTTTAATCTTAGACGTGAACAAGTTGTTTACATTTTTATCTCTCTAATAAAGGTTGAAACTTCTTGTTTACAGTTATCGGGAAAAAAAAAAGTTAATTATAGCCAAAGCAGATCTATAAATTAAACCAGTTATTTACTGTTTAGGTTCTTTTAAGCTTAGATATGAATAAGCTATTTACTATTACTTTCGAAACTAGTTGTTTACATTTTTGTCTCTCTCATAAAATTTGAAACATCTTGTTTACAATTATCAGGAAAAAAAAGTTAATTATAGCCAAAGCAGATCTATAAATTAAACCAGTTGTTTACTATTTAGGTTCTTTTTAAGCTTAGATATGAATAAGTTATTTACTATTACTTCCGAAACCAGTTGTTTACATTTTTTTTCTCTCTAATAGAGGTTGAAACTTCTTGTCTACAGTTATATTTTCTAAAGGACACGGTTACAAACAACTAAATTTCATGAACAAAGTACCATATCTTCAGAACTTGAAGAACAATAAAAAGATGAGTATATGTATCAATGGCATTCTTCAACTGGTCCAATGATGGAGATGATGGCTATAACCCAATGAAGAAGATGACGGCTACCGAATCATGAAGAGAGAGAGAGATGGAGATGAAGCAGGAAGAGAGAGAGTACGACAAAAAACGATTAAGGAGAGGAAGAGTCTTCTGGAAGAGGCGAAGAGAGAAGGAAAATAAAAGGAACAGCTAAGTGTAAAGCCCAAGAGTAAAATGGCCCAAGGGTAAAATTGGAAGCGTAATTAAAAAAATGGGTAACATATTATTCACTTTTTAAAAATGGGTAACTTGAAAATACCCAGCCCAAAAAGGAGTATTGGATCTAATTTTCTCCAAAATCTTTTACCTTGGTCTTGGTTCTGGATGAAGCTAAAGTTAAAAATTATATATGAGTAGTGAAGCCGAGTATTCGTGCAAGATACATCATGGGCTTGATCTCTGTGAAAGACCTTTTATAATGGGACTCTAGTACATATGTTCTGAAAGGATTCCGCATCAAGTTTAGGTTTTTTTTTTTGTTTTTTTTTTCTTCAGATTGTAGTTTGAACTTTGTTTTGGATGACTAAAGATATAAGTTATGTTTCAACCACAATAATGTAATTTTGGTTAAGTTTTTCAAGCACAATAATGTAATTTTTGTTAAATTTATGTTTTGAAAAATTAGATTTATACCCTCAAGTGGTATAAAAGCACCCTTGTTTTTTCAAAAAGTAGTTCTATTATTACCCCTCTGTTTACTCTTCCCATACCACTTTTAAAATTATAATTTTAATTAAAATTTAAAATTCATTATAATTTATTATCTCCTAATTGTTCCTAAAATAACCTTCAATTTAATTTTAGATTTTTTCTTCCCACCCACCTTCCCACCCCACTTAACTCTTCCTCTTTCCTTTATTCACTCTCCCATAAACATATATCTTCTCCTAAAAAAATTCCAGGAGTTCTGTTAATCATTACCATCATCATTTATTTTCAAGTTTTTTGTGAAACCAAACAAAGATATTCAAAAACCTACCTACCCGAGTGGATCTATATGGTCCGGCACTGCTTAGTATGTATCTTGAAAACATTCGATTCCCTTTAAAACCAGTATTTGACTATTTGTAAATCTTGATAATTTTGGTGGCCAATTCTATATGATTGTGCCACTTGGGAAGAAATCTATGGATAACTTTGTATAGCTCAATGTTATATTTCTTTATTCCAAAATTAAAGAGATTAATTGACTTAAATTGATTGTATTTTTTCCGGTGGTATAATAAACAATAATAAAATTGATAGTTTATTAGAATTAAAATGAATTTTTTAGGAAGATTTGAAATGATCTTAAATAACTTATGTTGAAATTTGAAAGATATTCCTTTACTAGATGTATCCAGGATATAAGAAACACAAATAAATAAAAGAGGGGATATAGGAAGAAGAAAAAAGGATCTCAAGATGGGATGTAAGAAAGGAATTGTGGGTGAGATGAGAAAAAATAAATTAAATTAGGGCTAGTTTAGGAATAATAAGTTCTAATTTTAATTTTAACTGAAACTAAAAAGTGTGGGGACAGCAAATTGCCACTCTTTTTCAAAAATTTTACTACATATTTGTCCATAAGTAAAAGGACCCAAATATACAATTTATATATAATTTTACAATCAAATTTATGATAATTCACTCTTCATAATTACATCTCAGTATCACCCATATTATAATTAAAAGTTTTCATTAAACTTTCTCACAAACATCTTACCTCCAGTCCTTATTTTAATTAGAATTATAATTATTGTAATTATCATTATTATTACTTTTATTGTTATTTTGAAATTTCATTCATCAATTCCAAAAGATAATGACAATGGCATTGGTGAAGGAGTCCTAATTCAAAACTGCATATATATATATATATATATATATATATATATATATACAGGAACTTAAATTTTATTTATTTCTAAAAATCTTGCATTATTTGAATCATCTTTTTCTTTTCCTTCGTTTTTATGCAAAATCACGGGAGTTATTTTTTAGAGTTCTTTTTCTTTGATTTTTCTTGTTTAACTAAACAATCAAAAAAGTCTCATATCAGTATTGTTATAACATTCTCTCCCTCTCTTTTTAAATTACATCAAAAAACATATACTAACTCTTATTCAAAAAAAAAAAAAAAAAACTCCACTTGATATAAAAAGACATCGAACAAATCCAGATATTTATTTGACTAAATTATTTTTATTTTTTTAAGTATATTTGTAACTTTAAAAAAAATGCCTTAATATCACTAGGGGTGTCAAAATTGATAAGTGAATTAAATTGACATGATATGATAATAAAAGATGACAAGTGAATTAAATTGACATGATATGATAATAAAAAGAAATATATATTTTAGGGATGATAAGGGATGATAATACTAAAAACTAAAAATTTTAAAATATTTAATGGGGTTAATTTAGATTATGGGTGCCTTTATGCTACTAGGGGTGCAAATATAGCCCCCTTTTGTTTTTTTTCACCATAATTCGCAACCTCCCACCTTGTCTCTAGTCTAATGCTTAGTCTAATATATACCTTAATTACAGTGTGACAAGTTGGTATCGTGTTTAAATTTTTCTATAATTCAATTACGGACTAGTACACGTGTACGTATTATAAAATTCTTGAGAGGTCGATACTATTACTTCTGATTGATGATGAACGTTCTCACAGGTATAGCACTTGATAAATCTTGGAAACCATTTTGGATGTGAATAGTAGATTATTTATGGGACAATGTAATGAATAAAATATGGGAATATAATAGTAACTGTGTATAGTTTATTCTGAGTCTGAGAGAGGCATGAGGTGTGAGTTTTTTGTTGTAATCTTTTTCTTATTCATAATAAAAATCTACGGTGGCTGAAAGTGGATGTAACTCTTATATTGAGAGTGAACCACCATAAATTTATGTGTCTGTTTGCTTTTGTTTTCTGTTTTGTTGCTCTCAAATAGTTAAGGATAATGAGTGAATCTCCATCATATAATTTAAAAAAAGTGAAGTAGTTTGATATGTTTATGATATGCTATAGCAAAAATCTTAATCATTTTTCTAAAGAACTATTAGAGTAATAGTATCAAAACAATTTTACTTGGGAAAATTCACAATGATTTATGGCACAAATAGTCCATGAACTATCCAACTAAAAGATAATGAGGTCCAATATTCTAAATTTGATAATTAAACCTCTAAAGCTTTCGATTGCATGTAATTTTGTTCCTAAATGTGATAGCATCTGAATGTGAGAATCACGTGATAGCATCTAGATATGTATTTGAGAAGTAATATGAAAATTTTGAGCACAAAAAAGAAACAATATTTGAGAAGTAATATGAAAATTTTGAGCACAAAAAAAAACAATCATAGAAAAATTTTCTTCTAATTTGCAACTCTAAGAACCATAAAAAAATGCAAACATTAAATCTTTCCTTTCTTTCAAATCTTTTTGTTCAGTTTATTTTCTTTCAAATACTTATTTAGATGCTATCACATACTTTTCATGTGTATTTTCTGTCAGAAATTTGATAGCATGTTGCGATTTGGATAATTTAAGAACCAAATTGCTTGAATAGAAAAATTTAGGAGCTTAATTAATAAAATCAGAACTTCAGGGACTAAATTGTATCTAGTTGGATAGTCCGTGTACCATTTGTGTCATTAACCCATTTACCAAGTTCAATTGAAACTCCCAAAAATGAAAGATCCGGAAAAAAAAAAACAAAAAAAAAAAAAAAACCAGCGTACTACTATCTAGAAGTACATAAAAGGACTAAATTGACTGAATTTTCAATTATAGTCCTAAAGTGCAAATTACATAAACGACTGCGGCTCCTCAAGGAAGCTGTTCTCTTTATAGAATAACACAGATTTATGATACCAAAAATGGCAAACATAAAATAATTTTCCCATTTCTAAAAAGGCCTAATAATACACTCGAAGCTTTCATATAAAAGGAACGTTAATATTTGTATAAATATTATATTCGGGAGAAAACGAACCTACCCAACCCATATATAAATAGATATGGGAGGAAACAAATAGAGATAAGGGTACTAGTTGTAGACCAGTGCTAAACTTTGTTGTAGCTGGAAGAAATGGGGAGCTTAATAATGGGAGGAGGAAAAGCATTGGAGATGTTGGAAGTTGGGCCCTGCAAAGATGGCTACCAGATGGGCTTTTTAATAGGCCGAAGGTTCGCAGACCAGATAAGAAGCAGGTTGGGCAGCGACCTCATTCTCCAAAACCAGCTTCGCCCTTTTGCTCAATCCCCTCAATCCCAGCCGTTGCTTCAAGCTCTCTCATCTAACAATCAAAAGAGGTTCCCAAGATATTGGGATGAGCTTGTGGGGATGGCAGAAGGGAGTGGTGTGGCTGCTCTCGATGTGAGTGTCGTTTTCCAATTCTTACATATAAAGTTTCTTCTTGCTAACTCCTGTCATTGTCAAGTAGTTTAACTTGTCGTTTTATTATGTTTCTTGTCGTTTGTTGGAGCAGATAATACTGATCAACTTCAGGAAAGAGATTCTTCCGTTTCTTCCGAAGACAGGGCTGTGTAGTTCTCCTACTCCTACCGTGGATGATACCTCAGAAGATGACTGTTCTGATGTTCTTGTTGTTAGTGATTCCATGGCCATTGCTGCACACAATGAGGATGCAAACGTTGCTCTAGTTGGCCACACGTATGGCATATAAGTTTAAAAGCCTATTTAATTTTGAACACTTAGCTGAGCTCATCATGTTGTATGAAATTCCAAAGTAATGTCTTTTTTTTTACCTTTTTTTTTTTTTGGGCAGATATTTAATTAAGGGAGCTCTTTCAAATGGGCTATCATTCATTGCTTACACATATGCAGGAGAGCTCCCAAGCTGCGCATTCGGGGTCAACAGTCATGGACTGGTAATAACTCTCTTGTTCAACCACACTATATTTTTAAACCTCCATTCAAATGTTGAGTTAGATCAGAGGATGTGATGTCTCTGTGCAAGTCTTAAAAATATATAATATAACTCTTACAGGCATTTACGCTGAATTCGGTTCCCCCGTCTGAAAAAGAGATAGTAGCTGGAGGGATTGGACGAAACTTCATTTCACGAGACATACTTGAAGCAACAAGCATTGATAATGCATTATCTGTAAGTGTAGAACTTATAACTTCATTGAGTATTCATGTTTGATTTTGATGGTTCTAATTTCTAAACATATGTTTTGCTACTTCAGAAAATTCGTTCTTCAGAAGTCTCTGTGGGACATAGTTACAATCTGATTGAGACAAGGACACGCAGGATTGTCAATGTTGAAACAGCATCCAGAAACCGCATTTCAGTCTACGAGGTTGGGGAAACACCATACTTCCGTGCAAACATGTATCTCCATCTTCAGGTTCCTCAGGTAAGTTTGATATTGTATATGCAGCTATTGGCTTAGGATGTTGCATAGTGGATCAAGCTAGGAGAACCGAACGACATAAAGAAATGTTTAAACATTTAATCGATTTCAGAATAATGCAAATAGGTTCTATACAAAATGCATACTCGTGGAACAATGTCGGTAAGTTTAACATTGTATATGCAGCTATTGGCTTAGGAGGTTGCATATTATGGATCCAGCTAGGAGAATCAAACCATATAAATAAATGCTGAAATCGATTAATGTTGAAATCTTTAATCAATTTCAGCATAATGCAAATTGGTTCTATACGGAATGCATACTCATGAAACAATGTCAAACAGATGCCTGGATGAAATGAGTCTTTTTCGATTAATAATAAAATTTGAGTCATTGATTCCATGAAGGTACAAGATGAGAACTCAATAAGCAGGCAAAGAAAAGCAGCTGTGCTACCAAAAAGTACAAGAGAAGATTTCCTGGCAGTTCTTGGCGATTCAGAAGACCCTAAATACCCCATCTACATGACAGGTACTTTAGAACATAAATGAGCCTTTGTAGCTCCCTTTAATTCTCATGGTAACCCTGTAACCCTGTTTGCCTTCTTTCCAGGTCCAACACTTTACACTCTGTGCACGGCTGTAATAGACATCGACCAACAAACTCTATCAATTATTCAAGGAAATCCGCAGAACGGAGAAGTTTCACACGTCTTCGACATGTCTTCGAAGGACTTCAAGTTGCTATAACAAAAATTTGTAGCGAATTAGTACCAAGGACCGTATTCAAGAAGAATTGTTTGTAAAGCTCCTATGCGGGCTCATAGAGGCCCAATATGTGCCCATCAACACATCGCATTGCTGCAACCTGATCAATCAGAAGCAAATTAGTTGACATATTTGAATTTGAATACAATGGCTACACTTTTCCTTTTTTTTTTTTGGGAAGTATTTATTTATTACCTTTCCATGGATCTCATATTTAATGGGACCATCTAGTTCAGCTCCTAATGCCATTAATTTTGTTACTGTACTGTTGATGTCTGTTACCGAGAACGATAGAAGTGAAGAGTAGCCCTTCTGTATCACATGATCACTGCAACGGTGCAACCCCAGATAGCATCTTATTACTTATTATAATCAGGTGAAAAAATACTAAAAACAGAGAACAAAAGAAGCCAAAAGCTAGTTGAAGCCTAACAATTGATCAAAAAAAAGAAAAGACTACATGAAGCACATAATTACAGTTTGTGTATAGGGGTTTAAGCATATGAGCCACATAGTTAGATTTCTAGTTTTTTCTACTCTACCGAAACAATTTTGTATTCGTGGACCAAATACGTATAAAAATGTATGTATTTTCATTCAGACATTTCAACAAACAGATAGAAGGCAAAAGGAGATGAAAAAGAAAGGACATGTACTTTGGGGATTGCATGAGAGCAAGCTTAAGTGGGCCAGATTGAAGCTCGGCCCAACGGAGAGTGCAGACGTTAACGGTGAAGTCCAGTCCTTCGGAGTAGAACCGAGCTGCTTTCGGCACGTCCTTATGAAGCTGCATTATCCACCGAAACGACGCTGCCATTTTTCTGTGGGAGAGAGCTTTTTCGACAGTGTGGAGAGAATGAGACTGTGAGACTAGAGAATTGAGCCTTTAACAGAGAGATTAACCAAATGGACCTGATTAGGAGTAATTTAGGGCCACGTGAGTTTTCTTTCGGATTTCTAACGCTTTTACCCATAAAAACTCAAAAGAACTACAAATTTACGGAGGTCAGGTGTTTTTTTTTTCAAATTTTAATACGGTTTTTATTAGAAAGATATCATTTATTAAAAAATTTCTAGAAAAATACTACTTTTAAAATGTTACTAGTTACCGGTTACCACTTATATAATAGTTATAAACATCTTTGGTTACTAATTACTAGTTTCTATAAATTGATTACCGTTTATTAGTTACTATTTTAAAAAATAATATTTTTCTAAATATTTTTTAGAAAATGATATTTTTCTAATAACTGTATCAGACCTAAAAAAACATAAGCCATCGTATTTTTCAAATTATTTTCTAAAGATGCCATAAAATGTCTAATTTCCCCTTTTCTTTCAAGAGAAACCACACATGTAAGGCCACACTAGCTACCCAATAGTGAGTGGGGATGTGTCATCCTTTTTATTTAAAAATAATTTTTTTTATAAATATCACAATATTAGTAACAAGTAGTTAGCAGTGGCCATATGTCGGTCACTAATAATATAATAGGCTTAAAAAAAATCATTTGTTTAACAATTCTCTTTATTCTAATTCTCATATCTATTCAAATAATTGTTTGTTTCATTCTAACTTTTTCATTCTAATTGCCTACGACATGGTATTTATTTCAACAATTCAGCTTTTTTATTTGAATGATTCATTCTATTTTTTATATTATTGAAATAGACTTTTTATTCTTGAAATCAAAATACATCTCCCCTTTTGGATGTTACGTTCTAATGTCTAATATTCAAATTATAACCTATTTTATTTAATTATTAATTCAAATGTCTTTTATTTAAATTATAACTCATTCCATCCATTTAAATATATCCGTTTGAATTAGCAAACCAAATAAGATACTACAAAGTACTCTTTGGAAATTTATTTTACACTAAAGAGAAAAAGATGTGGAATGGACTCATTTTCTCCCTCTCATACATTTTTATGACTACCTTTTTAAATAATTTTTTAGGACTGAAAAATGGGGCCCACAAGAATTAAAAGTCTCAAATACCTCTATCCTAACTTCACACACAACCTAACAGCTGACAGGATCTTACCTCGGATTTGATATAACCCACTCTACACATTTCCCCGTAAAACCCATGTCTTTCCACTTGACCTAAGGTCAAGTATTTCTTGGCTATAAATTTTTAATTATATGAGGTCATGAATCATTTACCTGACTGGGGGGTCGAGTACAACTCGTCATGTGTCTACTTGATTAATTCATTTGGTTGATTTAACTTAATGTTTATTTTTTTCATTTTTTAGCCAGAACTATGGTTTATTTATCATTAAGTATGCAGAATTCCTTATGTCTGACTACAAAAACTACTGAAATTTACCTTTAAACTCAAAAATTATTTACTTGTTTCCGTATTTAAGCTCTTCGATTGATTCTTCTCATTTAAAGGAACATAGAAAGTTCCGGAATAGCAAAAACTAGGTTAGCTAAAGGTTAAAAGTAATCTGTAAAATCTCCAGCAATGATGTCGGTGGGAAGAATAAGAAAGTCACCATCTATTGCCGAAGAAAAAGAAGAGCTCATCTAAGTCCTCATTACCAAAGAAAGGCAAGAAAGTCAACCATCAAAGTCCACATTTATACTTTTATTACCTGTTGTTTCAGGTCAAGTAGTACTTGACTCAAGTAAGTCAAGTACTACTCGACAAGTATGTGACCTAGAGTCAAGTAATCCTTGACCCCACGTCAAGTAGTTCTTGATCCCAAGTTAAGTAGTATTTGACTCCAGGTTAAGTAGTTCTTGACCACATGGTCAAGGATTGCTTGACCTAGGGTCAAGAACTACTTGACATGTAACGTGTAGAAAATCATTACGAAGATGCATAGTAAAAAATATGAATATTTCAGCAACTAATGTCTAGATCAATATTATATATCTCTTTCAAGCATTGCTCACTCATTATTAACCACAAATAAACATTCATGAAATAAACTACATAACTTCTAATCTTTAAATGTCAAAATTCTCAAAAAAAATCAAGTTGAGTTGTATTTTTTTTTAATTTTTATAAATAAACAAATCTTGATTAATTTTGTCTCTAAAAAATAACATTCGAAATACAGCAATAGTAGAGAGAGACATGGAACGCGGCAACTATAAAAGAGAGAGAAATGGCGAGAAAGAAAAAAGAAAATAGAAAAATAGAAGGAAAAATTAGAGAAAAATGTATTTATTGTTCTCACTGATCTTTCACTTTTCAGCAATGGTAACTTTTGGAATGCATTTAATTCTCTCTCTATCATGTGTTAAAAAAGTTGAAATTTTGGTCCTAAAATTATCCATATATCATGATAGTCCTAAAAATATCAAAATGGGTGAAAGTAGTCATATCCATGTCCTTTTCTCTACACTAAAACACTGTTAGTCAAGTCCTTTTTTGCTGCTGATAGTAATTATAGTAAGTATTCATTTTTTTTGTCTCTAATTTATAACAATGAGTAAAACAATTTTTACACTAGTACTCATGTAGTTTGTACTAAATATATATAATTAAGTTCTTATATTGAGTATATTAGTTGAGGTATTAGCGTTATCAACTAAGACATTCAAGTATTTTGCTAAAAGAGATTTTGAAACACGGACATTTGCTTTTAAGGAGCCCAAAACTCGTTCATTTTGCTAAAAGACCCTATAGTTCGACATGAAGAACAGGTTCATTTCACCATGGAGGAGATGCTGGGGAATGTGGCTGGTGCTAGGCGGATCTTCGAGAGGTGGATCATGGTTGGATTCGAATCCGGTCTACATACTAGGATTGAGAACTTTGAGCATATCTTTGAAATTTCTAAAATAGTGGTGTGACTTTGATTTGAAAAATAGAAGCTAACAAAATCAAATCGTCAAATTTAAATTCTTAGGCTTCTTAGCATTACTTTAGTCAACGGTCATGATTATTGGTACATTTGGCAAAGCTAGGCTGCCTAATTAAACCATGCTGAAATCTTTCATATTGTAATGGATGGATGGGAATACTATAGAAGCCTTTAGCTGCACGTGTCTGTCGTCACACTTTAATTTTAAACAAATCTTAGTCCAAGTATTAGAGTGATGCCTTTTCCGTTGGGCGCCTGTCCTCCATAATGTTTATAGTTTACTTTTTTCTGCGAAAGGGGTTTAGCAAGTTTACTTGATTCAAATAATCAGAATAGAGGGAAATGATTGAACTTGTTTACTTTTTAGCACGTTTACTTAATCTTAATCATGATCAAATTAACTGAATTACAGTAAAATAGATATAAATGTGAATCATCATATCATTGAAATGGCAGAAAAGTGAATCAAAATTGTAAAGCGTCATTCATGGTCTAAATCTACCCCATAAAAACTAATTGTCTGTGTGTATGAGTGATATCATCATTGATAGTTTGATACCATAAATGAAAGTGCTCAAATTCAGAGTGTTTGAATTGGAATAAAAATAAATGAATAAATAAATATACTTGTGTGTTATGCTTTTGTTCATTTAAATTGAAAAATTATTGAGAAAAAATAAGTCACAGTAAATTTAGTTGTATTGTAAATGTAAAGGAGGTCCCTGAAGAAAAAAGAAACATGTAGTGAATGAGGACATGTATTACTATTTACTCACAAAACTGATGGAAAAATAAAAAGGGGAAACAAATTCTTTTCAACTAAACATACCCCAAAAAAAAAGTACGTTTCAAAAGGAAACAAAAACTGACCCACTAGATCAAAAGGAAAAGAAAAATGACTTCAAAAGGAGGGAGTGTTGGACATTATGTTATTACGGATCTAGCCGAACATTTTTGTTCTGTTTAGACTAAAAACAAATTGGGTTCTCAGTTCTCATACAACCACAACTCACATCTATGGCTACCTCAAAGCTGGGTCCACCAATGAGAAATACCCTTTTCATGTACTCTTGTAGATAGCCAAAAAAAAAAAAAAAAAAGGTTGTATACCTACCGAGGCCACAAGACAATATCCAAAACTGTAGTTGGTCTTGAATCTCATTTATTGGTCTATCTATGGAACAACATTACACTCATATACAGGCTTGAATTTCCAAAATTACAGGGGAGGAAGATGTAGGTATATATAGCTATAGTAGTAACAGCACAGAGATATTCAGATCCGGAGTACCATGTCGTATATTCACATGACGAAACTCCCAACTGGGAGTGAAGCAGCACCAGCCAAATCACCTGATAAGCCTGAATGGCAACCTTCAACAATTTTTAGACAAATGAGTAGGCTAACAGGAAATTTTGGAAGCTTTTAGACGTGATCGCCGACCCTTTGACCTTGCCTCGAGAAGCTTTGCCTTCAAAGTATTGTCCTTTAACCCTATGGGCAATTTTGAGGAAGACTCGGGTATATCAAGATCCGGGGATGTAAGTTTTGCCATCCACTGTCGTACTGGACTAGCCTGATTCCTCCATCCAAAGTTACTGCAAGAAGCCTCACCATTATTATTCTCAAGATGTAGATTTCCACCATCTGACATCAAATATTGGCTTCTTATGAGATTATCAACCGTGTGATTCGAATTATTCCCACGTGTTTCATCGTGCTTCTTTATTTTCTCATAGCTTGCGTCTTCAGTCACTTCACGGTGTTCGGGCATTTGGGATACACTTATTTCATTTGGCTTCCCTTCTTCACTTCTCCCCTGCTCTGTATTTACTAACTGGGATTTCTTGTTTCCATCACTTGACACAGCTCTAGCCATCTTTTCTTCGAACTTAACTTGCAAACTAGATGGAGTACGCCCTTTAATCCTTTCACCGGACTCGACTTTTTTCTTTGTGTTGCTCACTATCACAGTTTCATCAAGACAGTCATCTTCAGCTTCCTTCCCATGTGGTTTAAACTCTGTATTGTTTGGCTTTTGAAGCTCAAAACATTGTGAACCACTGCCTACTGAATCATCATCGTCATCCACATCTTGAGGTGCACTCACAGCTTCATTCAGATGGACAGACTCAAGTGAATTCCTGCGCTCCCTCCGCAACATTTTTTCAGTTTTATTAGCATGCACATGTTTGGCTTGGAGGAAGGTTTCTATTTCAAGCCTTAATTTGTCTACTATGGAGTTCTTTTCAGAAACACCACACTGAGCTTCTTCTAGTTGCATCTGCAGCCGTTCATCAAGCCATGATTCAGATATATGTAGAATCAATCGGTCACGGTCTGCCCTCCCAGTCCAATCACCATCAGCTTTTTGTTTTAAAGCATGTACCTCTTGTTCGTAATCTGTTATGCCCTTAGCAAACTCATCACACAGGTCTTCCAACAACTTCTTCGACTTTTTCTCTCTTTCCAGATCTTTCAGAGCACCTGAAAGTGTAGATTTTACCTCAGAAAGCTCCCTAGCTAATTTTCTATGTAGAGACTCTGATCGTTTTCTTAATTTCCGCTCATCTTCAAGCTCATCCCTCACAGACTGAATTGCAGTATGAATACGATCTTGTTCTTTGCTCTTCCTTACAAGTTTATCTTCAGTGACTTGCTTCACCAGATCATCTATTTCATGTCGATCAGCTTGTCGTTCCCGAAGCAACTCTTTGACCTTCAAACGGGCATGGTCCAGCTCCGTTTTTAATGCCTTTATTAACGACATATTGGAGGCATGCTGTTCTTCCAAGCTCCAAATCCTGTTCAAGACTTTCAGAAGTTCGGTCGATGTCTTAAGACTATAATGCGACTCACCAATTCTTCCCCTGAATTCTAAAGAACTGGTAGGAGTAACTGCAGCGTTATAAGGTGCCACCTGAAAGAGAAAAGCATGTGAAACCAAGGTAAATCTGCTGTCTCACAAGGTTTTGCTTGAAAATGGGGCATTTGAGTAACCAAAACATGATTAATTCCGATGAATCGAATATAAGCCTAAACAAAAAGAACACTGATCAACAAAAAAGATGCTTACCTCCAAAGAACTACCATAACTTGCTGGAGATACAGGTTGCAAGGCATGATTGCTCCTTTCAATCGTTCGATGGTGTTGCATCAATGATGCAGCGACTTGTCTCCTCAAACTGCTCGCACTCGCTGGCTGGTAATCAGGTAAAAAATTAGTTCTCAAGGAGATAATCTCCCACTTAGAAACTTCAGGAATGGTTCCTTTCACAAGGCCAACACTGAATTACAATTGTATTGCAGGCTCAAAAACAAGCAAAGAGTAAATGATTGAATGGAATCAGTGTACTATGAACATAACACTGACTTAACACCCAATTGTTCAATGTAAGAAACGTTTAACAGATACCTGATTTATCTGTTAAGCATGTAAGACTACTAGTTCGATCCTAGGTGAAATTCGGCTACAAAAACAATGTAGCAGTAAATTAAACTTGCTTCAGAATTTCCTCAGCAAAAGAAAGAAAAGAGAACTAAAAACCAATGGGACTTAACTGATAGTAGCCTTTATTATCGGAAAATAATAATAGAAGATAGAAAAGAGGTTCAATAGTTAATGCTGATAAAGACGTAATAAATTTAATAAGAAAACATAGGATTGAAATGAGGTCCTGCAAATTGAGTTAACAAACACGAAAAGGACATTACCAAAACTTTTATATGCACATATATAATCTAGACCAAACTCAAGCTTATTAGTAGAACAAAGGCCTCTATAGCAATGAGATCTTGCACATACTAAAAGCCTGAAGGTCAAACTATGTCTAACTTTGGAACAAATCACCAAGGCACTGAAATTAAACAACTGAAATTAAGGACAAAAAAAAAAAGCTTCATAGAGTAAATTGTCCAACCTAAAATGGATGATTCATCAATCAAAGCCTTCTAAAACCATAAATTTCTTTCAATTATAAAACCCAGAAAAGACAAGAGGTCCCCCCCCCCCCCCAAAAAAAAAAAAAAAAAAAAAAAAAAACACAAAAAAAAAAAAAAAAAAAAAAAAAAAAAAAAAAATAAATAAATAAAACCCACCAAAAAAAAACCCAACTTCTAAATCAATCAGAACTCACAAACAAATAACCAAAATTTGCCAAACTCAAAACCCCAATTAAGAAAAAGAAAAATCTGATTAGCCGCTGTAGCTACCTGGTCAGGAGAGCTGGGAGAATTATCGGCAAGAAAGTGTGAAAGGTCAAGAGTGGCCTTCTCCTTATGAAGGTGATGATGAGGGTGGTGGTGGTGAAGGTGGCGCAGCCTAGGTGGAGGAACCCCATTGGCGTGCGCACCAGTACCACCCCGGTGCATTTTAGCAAGAGGCAAGTACTGCTGAAGCTCCCAGAGAGCGGCTGCAAGCTTTCTAACAGAGACAGAAGCAGTAGTAATGGCAGGCCCTTGAGAAGGGTGGCCTTTGTTATTATCACTCCTAATGATGGTTTGAGGGTCAGAAGAAAGTGAAAAAAGTCTCCATGAGGACACCACTGGAGTAGTACAGGGCCCCCCTCCTCTTCTTTTCCCTACCAAAACCACCCCTCTCCTCAACTTTTCTCCCAAATTTTCCTCCTTTTCTGCTCCTCCTTCCCCACTTCTCTCTCCTACCCTTTTCATCTCTCTCTCTCTCTCTCTCTCCCTCTTAAAAACTTCAACTCTCTCTCTCTCTAGACTCACTCCCCCCTCCAGGAGGGTGATTATTCCAATCCTCCTTTTTCTCTCTCATAATTTATTTTTTTCAAGTTGAATTTTTTCACTTTTTGGGGTTTTTCTTTTTTCTCTGTTTTTGGTTTTTGTTATGTTTACAATTTTTGTGCTCTGTATTTGTTTTTGTTGATGATCACTACCATGGGAGAACTCGAGAAGAGTAGTTGTGATTACCTGCTTCGCATTTACTTAGGTTCTTTGCATTGTACGGTGTTTGTGACGTGACATGTCGTTTTAAGATTACACGTATTTTCACTGTACGATAATTTACACATGGGATTTTGAATTATGAGTAGACTATTAAGTAGTCTTAAGTGAGATTTCCTTTTTTCGTTTTTTTTTTTTTTTTTTAAATCGGTAACTAGAAGATAAGATTTGAAATAATAAAAGATAAAAGAAGAACATTCTGATTAATTATGTTAGCCTTACCCTAATTCATATTGGAAATAATGAATTTGGTCGGCCCAATATTTGTTGTTGCATTCGAGAATAATGGAAACACATTAATTATTTATTATTGTTATTCTTTTTTTGTGGTGTTGTTAAATTTTGGCTTGTGTTGAAAAAAAAAAAACAAAAAAACCCACTTTCGGCTACAGAACGTGCATGACAACATTGAATGTTTTTGTCATCCGTGTCCACCTGGACAGGTGGAACAATTAAATATATTTGAAAAAAAAAAGAAGAAAAGAAAACAAATGTTGAAAGCCATTGAGAAATCAAATAGAGGACAGCTAAAATATTACTCGACTTTCAAGTACATATAAATGAACGAAAGAGCATACAGAAATGGGGAGAAAATATTGTCTGGGAAGAACAAGTGTTGGATGTTATGTGTGTGGTTTTATTTGGAAATTTTATTCTTTTTTATTTAGTTTTCTGAAAATAATACTAGCACTTTGTTTGGCAAGGAGATGATATGATAGGTTGCGTTCTGCAATGTATTTCCTTGCCGTGTTGGATATGCACTGCAATCCCTGAAGTGCTATATTCCATTACAAGATTTGTTCAATTAATTTTTTTTTTTTTCAAGAATTTAAACCTTTTTCTTCTCTCTCTCTTTTTCTTTTTAATTATGTAATATGTACAAAAAGAAAACGTGAAATTTCATAGTTTGCATAAAATTGAGGCCTATAATTACTAAAAAAAAATTGTATTATCTTTTTTTATTTGTTTGTTTTACTATTTAACACGTAAATTCCAGCTAATATTTTATTAATATTAAAAAGTATAATGAAATCCTCATATTAGCTTAAGACATAAAGGTGAAAAAAAAAATAGAATTAGCATTCCCATATTATAGATTGGATAGAATCAATTAATTCCTACTACAAGTCTACACACCAATCAATCATCCATATTGGTGAAACACTTACCTGAAGCATGCAAAATATTATCTTCCTTTTACAAGGATGTAAACCTCCTCCTCCTCTTTTTCTCTCTCTTTTTTTTTTTAAAGAAAAAAATGTATTATGTAATAATATGTACCGTATAAAAAATAAAATAAGCTCTACTTAGTTTTCTAGAATTTATATAACATTATAGGTTAGATAGAAAATGGATTCCTATTATGCAGCACTTAGGGCTAGTTTAGTTTAGCTTCTTAACAAGGTAAAAATACTTTTCGAACAATCTGTGGGCAAAAAATTGTTTGATAAAACCCTGAAAATTAGATTATTCAATAGTTTTTGACAAAACTACAGCCAAAAATCAATGCTGACTTAAGGTAGCTTTGGCTTTTAGATTATGCAAGAATCTACAATATTTTTAAATGAATAAATCACAATGGCTAAAATATCCTAACTTAAAAGTAAAAATGCCACACATTTAATTGAATTTATTTTCAAATCAAAATTTTTTTTTTAAAAAAAGTATTAATATATTTAAATCATAATTGACTAAAATACTCTTCATATTAATTATTTTGAAGTAACAAAATTGATTCTTTATTGAAATTTTAAATTCAGATGAAAATAAAGTAAATTAAAATAAAATAAAATAAATTTAATTGAGTAACTAATTTAATTGAGTTTATTTTCATGTCAATTTTTTTTTTTTAAAAAAAGTATTAATATTTTTAGTATATACAAATATTCATAATTGTAAAAAAATATTAATAAGCTCTTTCTATAAATATGCATAATTGTATAATGATGTTTGTTTTGGTCATTTTATATATGCACAACAATTCAGTCATACAGTTTATAAAACACTTTAATACAGCTTTTTCAAGTCACAGCACTTTAAAATTACAGTTTACCAAACACTCTGCTACTTTACGCTACAGCGGATTTTTCCTTCAGCACAGCTAAAAGTATTTTCCTTAAAATCTACAGCTTTACCAAACTGGCATCAAACTTATGTGAGGCGTGCAACATGTGTAAAATACGATTTTGGTGCTGGTAAAATCCTATAAAATATCGTATTTCAGCATTTTACAATGTAGTCTTTCTATATATATATATATAAAATATCGTATTTCAGCATTTTATAAAAACATTTGTAATAATTCAAATGCTTCAAAGCTTAATTTCACATATATATATATGGTCCAGTAGTTAATTTTTTTTTACCCATTTATAATAATTTTTTTTGAACTATTGGATCATTATCTAACGACTACAATGATGTGCACGAAAATACGTATGTCATTAATGTTCTCTACTTTTTTATCATTAAAAAGCATGCATTAATTGGCCAAATCAATACTTATAAATAGGTAAAAAATAATATATATATCTACTGAATTGGTATCTATATATATAGATATATGTTTTATATCAGTTAAAAGAATTAATTTCTAGACCTAACCTTTGAGCCCTCTTAGCTTTGATCTACAGAATTGTGCAGAGTTTTAAGTTAAATTGGATAGTTTAATGATTTGAAACTAAACCCATTATGTCAAATTGCTCTCATTTGACTTTTTTCCGGGCTTGGGAAAAATTTCGTTAAATTCACTATAAAAGAGAGGGATTTTTGAAACCAGGAAATGATTAGGTCTCTTTTTGATCAAGGATTTAAAAATAAAAAAAAAAAAAAAAAAAAAAAAAAAAAAANAAAAGGCTACCTTAGAGATAGTGTAAAAGCTACTATCATGGGTACTTAAAATAAAGGCAGTAAAAACAAAAAATAAAATAAAAAAATAAAATAAAATAAAATAAAAAAAAAAAAAAAAACTGAAATCATTTACATAGTTCTACGAATCGTGTTTAGTATAAATCTTTAATTTTCAAAAACATTCTACTCACTGCATTCAAAAAAAAAAAAAAATCTACTCACTTTATATTTAGATAATAACAAATAATCATTCATACTCTTTTAATTTCTTAATCGACTTTTGAAACTCTTTCACTTGTTTGGATTGAAAAAACATCTCACCCACTATTCTCATGGCTTGCAATTCCTTATTCTAATTTGTGATGGTCTAAATAAGTTCTTCGATAGATTATAAATTGTGGGACTGAAATATGTCAGAGAGTTAAAAGCATGAAATTGTTTATACACTCCCCTGAACTATTGCTTAAATACTTTGGAAAAGTTTACTCAAGATTTTTATGGTCTTTTTTCCTTGATTCAAAGTTTTATTCTAGATATATATATATTTTTAAGAGAAACAAGAATGATTGCGTAAATATTTGTATGGTCTCTTCAGATGTTTTATAAATGTGAATTTTTAGAATTTGATTTCAAAATCAATATATAACTAAAGAACATTAAATAATTAGGGACTTATGGTATATATAGGGATTAAAAATGGGTGGAAAAAAGAAAAGACAAAATTAAATTCAAGGATGAATTAGGAATAATTAGGGGTTTATTAAGCAGTAAATGAATTTTAAATTTCAATAAAAAAGTGTATTATTAGAAGTAGTGTGGGAAAAATAGACAAAAGGATGACAATAGATCCGTTCATAATAAAATTAATGGGAGCACAAATAGATATCTATTTTATGAATGATAAGGGTAGTAATAATAATAAACACTTCTTAAAAAAAATAATAAACACAATTTTTTAACTTTTTAACTCGGTTAATTTAGATTAGGGGTGTTTTTATTCTACTTAGAGGACTAATTTAGCCCCCATTTATAAATTAACATACATTCAAATATTGTGTTTAAATAAAACAACAATTTTGCACCTAATGTATTTTTATCACAACTGTTTTTACTCACAACATAACTATAACATAGCGCAACAATATTAAACGTCCAAATTGATTCCAAATTTTTTTTTCATATTTCTCGTTTAGCATCTCATATTATTTTTTACACACGAGTTTTGGTGGCATACTGAATTTCATTTCTAATTTGATGTTAGGATACAATTCTTATGCCCTTTTATCGCTTTCATAGCTGACTCATGCTCACAGATAATGTATTATTTTTCTCTGTCTAGATTTGTTTCTACTGAGGTTTATATATATATATATATATATATAAAAGGTTTTAATATGGCTTTTTCTAAAATTAAATTATCTAATTGTATTATTTTGGCAATGAATTTGCAAATACCTGTCTAGAGTCTTTAAATTGTTTTTACCTTCAAGTTGTGTTTTGTTCTTAAGGTAATTATTGTTCGCGACAACGGAGCTAGCTTGGGTTGCCCTCCTCAACTTTTTAAAATTTTCATTTTTATCCTAATATTTATAACAAAATTCGATTATATCCTTTATTTGCCCCTTTACATTTTAATAATATAAGATTTACTCACATATTTCATTAAAAGATTCAATAATGCCCCTCATTTACCCCATTGAATTTTATAATTTTTAAAGTTTACTTTTATCATTATTACTATTAAATAATTAATTTTTTTCACACTTCAATGGATAATTTTTTTTTTTTTGGACCTTAGTTTAAAATATCTTTTAAATCATGTCCACATTGACTATATGTGTTTCAAAATGGTCATTTTTAGATTGCTGACCCTTAATTATATTACTCAATTACAAGTTAATTTGAAGAAAAAAAATTATAAAGAGCAGAAGAGAGGGGCACAAAAAAAAAAATTTTACATTAAATTTTGCCCATCTGAGAAATTTTTGTAGCTCCGTCACTGATTGTTTGCAAGGCTTTGGGATAAATATCTGATAAAATGCAACTGTCATATGGATTATGATCATTATCGATAGGCGTATTCATTACTGTACCATTTATAATAGGATGATTCACCTTAAGTGTATCTAATTATTGACTCTTTTAAGTTGTCTGGGTGTAATCATGATCATTAATTTTTTGGTTAAGAAAAAATAGCACATGCAACAAGTATTTAAATAGTACTAGTGTTTTTAAATTAATAAATATTATTTATGGATAAATGAAGAAATTATTCATTTATCGTTAAATTATTATCTTTCTAAAATAATAATTTTTCATATTTAATTGTATTGATTTCTAGATTTTTTTTTCTTTTTATAGATTAAATAATGTATATAATATTGGTTTTTTTTTTTTTTTTGCTATGGATGATGTTAGATATTCCAAAAATTTTACTAAATTTTAGACAACACATGTGCTTATGAGTTGTCATTATTTAATTAGTGTATTAGAACTTACCACAAATAAATTATTCAGATTTACTAATTAAATGATAACAACTCACATGCCACACGTATTGATATTAAAACTTTGGTACACATTTTGGAATACTAAACGTTATTCTTTTGTTATAAGTTTTGGGCTTCTTACAAAATTCTAGTCTAAAGTCTAAAAAATTAAAAAAAAAAAAGGAAAAAAGGAAAAATGACACTTCGTATGTCTTTTTAAAAAGTAATACCAAAAATACGACCTTCGCAGAATACTTATTTTTCTATAGATATTCAATGGTATTTTTCTAAATATTTTAGTTATTGAAAACTTAGAAACCAATTTAATTAATAGAAACTAATTTAGTTTCTTGTAACTAATAATCATGTCCCATAGAAACTAATTTGATTACCGTAAACTAGAAAACAAATGTTATTAAAAACTAGATAAAAATGTTACTTAAAACTAATTTGATTTGTTAGAAACCAGAAACTAATTTGGTTACTAGAAATCGAGAAACCAATTTTGTTACTAGAAACCATTTTAGTTTCTTGTAACTAAAATAATTAGAAAAATATCACTGAATATTATATAGAAAAATAATTATTTTAGAAAGGTAGTATTTTTGGTATTATTTTCAAAAACTTAGGTATAGGTGTCCAAATCCCATTAAAAATCTTGGATGGGCTGTTTTTTTTTTTTTTAAAAAGAAAACACCAGCTTCATTAAGAAAAGCATTACTTTTTAAAAGTTTTATTTAGAAAAATATCATTTTTAAAATTCATTTATAAAAGAACTACTTTTTCTTCAAAATTGGTATTTTTAGAGATGTTCGAGTTAACCAATCAAGCTACTTGAGAGGTAATTTGACTAGTTATCTTAAGTACCTTAATAATTGGGGAAAAAAAAAGGGTATTCTTTTGGATAGTTTCTAAAATAGTATTTTTCAAAATAAATGTGGAATTTTTCAAAAAATTTCACCTATTTGGAATTTTCCAATTGTTTTTAAGGTTTGCCTTATAAAATTAAATTTCCTCTAAATTTTAACTTAGAGACGTTTATTGATTTTGGGCCTAAAAATTACCATATACCTAGTTAGTTATTTTTTTCCCCTTTAGTTAGTATTATGGTCAAGTTATTATGGCGTTTTGGTCTCATAATTTGGACTTATTTTTTTCCAATTTCATTTGTTTATTTTTTTTTTTCAGTAAAAGAATTCTGTGAGATTTGATAGAAGTTGGAACCTCTTTCTTTTCTCTCTTTCTCTTTTGAACTTCTTCCAAGTGAGGATATCGTGACAGGGCTGGGTATAAGAACTTGTCTATAGGATCTCATGGTAAGGGAAAGCATGCAAAAGGAGCTTCGAAGGAAATTTCAAATATTGTCATACACCTTGACGAACTACTGACGAAGCACTTATATTCATGAACAATTCGCAAAAACATCGATGCAAAGAATTGTGTTTTATGAATTCATACTAGAAGAGGTTTCAGTATGTGATAATGGTTGTTATTCATACAATAGATGATTTAGGTTTTAGTTAGTTGAATGAGGAGAAATAATTAATCATTTTACAAATTGTTGTAGTGGTGTATGCATAATATTAGACTTAGCCTTTTCAAAAACTTGTCTCGGTTTATTACATTAGTGATAAGTCTATGTTGCCTTGGAAATTTAGACTATAGGTTTGTAATCACTAAATCTTTGAATATGTCTATTAGGTGATCAGACTTTACTAGCTTATTTCAGTAATTTTAATTTTAGTCTCAATAGATGTTTAATGAATCAACTCTGCATGTGTTGAAACCCAAAGTCTCTGTTTTGAAAGTTATCTCATGAATATATTGATCATGTACCGATGTACGTACGTACTCGAAGTTCCATTTCTATAAGTTTACTGATGTATGTTCTCTTATTGAAGTCTTTGTTTCATCTGTGTTTGGCAAACACTTATATATTTGACAGAGGGGAAACTTGTATTTCATGCTATGTTTGTTAGGGGCAAAATTCGTTTTGCCGCCTATTAGATGTATTTATATTTTAATTATTTAATTGGCAGAGATTTCTATTTAGTAAACACTTCTTATTTACTTATAAATACGTGGTATTGGTATTTATTCGATCGTATTTATTCAGTTTGGCATATTCTCTATTAAAATTTCTATTAAAATCTCTATAGTCGTCATTTTTAGTCTTATATGCAATTTTGCTGACTTCTTATTATTTTGTAGAGAATTTAAAACTATATCTGGCTTTAAGACAAGAGTATGTATACAACTCTTGCCCCAATTAATTAACTAATTTTATTTTTTTTTGGCGAAGGATTATGAGGGGTCCATGAACCTTATAAATTTAATTGTAAATCTTGGTATTTACAATGTTAATGGGGAAAATAGATATTTTCAAAAAGATTTTTTAGTGAAAGACCGAAGGGCCTACTTTTTAGAACATTTTAGTAAAAGGCCTCCTCAAATTATGTTTTGGTCCCTTTATTGTGGTCAAACAAAGAAATTTGATTTTATGTTGTAAAATTTCAAAAGAAAAAAAAAAAAGAAAAATACAATCCATGTATTTATTTTAATTGTCAGATTTATTTATAAAAAAAAAACTACTTTTATCACTTGAGCAGGTACTTGAAGTAATCAGGCTTGTTACCTCTTCAAAACCTAAATTTGTTAAAGATATTGAGGGGAATTTGGCAATTACCCTTAATTAAACATGATTACCCTTTTTTTTTATAATCTTCTACTCATACCCTTTTTTATTTATAAACTACCTAAATTACCCCTAAAAGTAAACGTGAATAAATCGGCTCTTTCATGATCTCTCTTCCTTCTCTCTCTAAAAATTGTCGAACGCTTTCCTCTCTCTCTCTAAAAATGGCCGAACACTCTCTTCTCTCTCTCTCTCTCTAAAAATATCCGAAATCTCTCTCATCTCTCTCTAAAATCGCACACTCTCTCTTCTCTCTCTGTAATTGTCATCTTCATTGAATAAGTCGGCTTGGAGTGGGTTTTGTGGTCGATTCATCGGAAAAAAAACAACCTACTGGAGGTATTTTTACCGATAAAGCTCGGAATCGGCATGGGAGATTAATGCAAGCTTTTCATGTAAACCAATTATTTACAGTTTAGTTTCTTTTTAAACATAGACGTGAACAAGTTGTTTACTATTACTTGCAAAACCAACTGATTACATTTCTGTCTCTCTAATAGAGGTTGAAACTTCTTGTTTACAGTTATCGGGAAAAAAAAATTAATTATAACTAAAGCACTGAAGCAGATCTATAAGTTATAGCAGTTGTTTACAGTTTACTTTCTTTTTAAGCATAGACATGAACAAGTTGTTTACTATTACTTGTGAAACCAGTTGATTCCATTTTTGTCTCTCTAATAAAAGTTGAAACTTCTTGTTTACAGTTATCGGGAAAAAAAAAGTAAATTATAGCCAAAGCACTGAAGCAGATCTGTAAATTATACCAGTTGTTTACAGTTTAAGTTCTTTTTAAGCATAGAAGTGAACAAGTTGTTTACTATTAGTTCCGAAACCAGTTGGTTACATTTTTGTCTCTCTTGTAGAGTTTGAAACTACTTGTTTACAGTTATCAGGAACAAAAAAGTTAATTATAGCCAAAGCACTGAAACGTCTTGTTTACAGTTATCGAGAAAAAAAAGTTAACTAAGGGTAAAATTGGAAACGTAGGTGAAAAAACGGGTAACAAATTATTCACATTTTAAAAACGGGTAAGTTGAAAATATCTAGCCTAAAAACGGGTACTGGGTCTAATTTCCACAAGATATTGAGATAACCAGCCCAAGATTTTTCTCCGTCATCCGAGATTTTCAATTTATAGCATTCCAAACTTGTATATCTATAAGATCCCCAAACACTTGTTGAGTTACAAATTCAAAAGTCATTTTACTAAGAGGAAATTAGCCCACGTACCACTTTTGGGCTCACCATTATTAAAATACGGCCCGTTTTTCTGTACTTTATTTTTTTACGGTATTTGTTTAGTTTTTTACGGTATGTACGATATTCGGCACAAAGCAATAAATTTGAAGCCAAAAATTCAAAAAGTGATAAAAAATTGGAAAAAAAAAAGGTTGAATTCTATCAGTTGACACGCGCCACGCACGCATCTGCGCATGCATCAGGCACTGTTAGTAGCATTTATGCTTTAGTTTTATTTTATAAAAAAAACCTATGCACAGAACCGTATCTAATGATTCTAATGGTACCGTAGTTTAATAACTTTTTTCTCAAATCTCCGTACTTTTCTAACTTTTTCACCTGTACCGTATTTTTTAAAGGTATGTGTAATTTACCGTATTTTTCTAAAAAACCCTTTTACTAAAGAGTTTTAAATAGTAGGTTTTTTTTTTTTTGTTAAATTGCTTTTCGGAAAAGACTTTTGCAAAAGGCCACCAATATTATATCTTGGGCTTATTACAAAAATCCAGGCCCAAAGTACCAAAATTTGTAAAATCCCGGACAGGCTGATTTTTTTGAAAAATCCCGGTTTGATTTAGAAAAATAATCACTTTTTAAAGTATTATTAGAAAAATAACACTTTTAAAAGATGTTTAGAAAAATACTATTTTTTCTTCAATTTTTTAATGGTACTCGAGGTAACCAGTTAGGTTACTTAGAGTAACCAATTCAGTTACTTGAAGTAAATATTCAAGTTACCTCAGGTAACTCGACTAGCTACCTTAAGTATCTCATCAATTAATAAAAAATAGTATTTTTCTAAATATTTTTAAAAGTGATATTTTTATAATTGAATCCGGGATTTTTCAGAACAATTTTAAATTATGGGATTTTTCAATTTTTTTTGAAAAATTACCATAAAAAATCAAATTTCCTCAATTTTTTTTTTTTATGTGCAGACATATACTTACATTTGTAAAAAATGAGATAAATACCACCTTTTGTAAAAGATTACTGATTTCGGCAATCGTATTTGGTTTCTCTGAAATATATCATTTTTTGTGGGGATTTCAATTTCGCAAGTTTACATTGTTACTTTATTGGAGCACAAAAAGTAATTATTTTTAGTTTAAGCTCTTACAAAGGTGATCATCACGTAATTAACTCGATCAATATTTAATATCAATTTATGTAATAAGTGAGTTGCCGGGTTTTTTTTTTTTTTTTTTGTTTTTGTTTTTTTGTTGTGTGTGGTTAACATCGTTGTAGGGAGTTGCCATTATCAAACAATATTTGTAGGAGTAATTGTTGGACCTTTCTCCTATGGTGCAAGTTTCAATGGGCAGCTCGTAGTGAGGGATGAGGCACAATTCATTAGTACATTACTAGAATTTATTTGGAAAAACCTAAGAAAGAAAACTTTGACCGAGCAAGGCTATACACGTGAAAAACAACGCGTTATTTTCACACACATTTTTGTACTCGTTTATACAAGTTCTCTTTCGGCTATATAAAGAGAACGCATGTTCATTATCAAATGCACAGAAACAACAATATCTTTCTCTATATATCATGTATATATCTTTCTCTCTCGTGAGTCGTGATGTAACTACTAGCGAGACAATTTCAGCCAACAGTTCTTAAATTTGGTTTGAGGCAAATTTTTTATCAGTAATTGAAGAATAGCAACTAACGTGTCACGTTAATTAGTACTATTAAAAGAATTGATACAATAATGGGAATCTCTAGCGCCGTTTTTTATGTATATTGGAACTTGTATTGGTTATTCTAATTAATCTAATAAACAATCATTAGTAAGCTTTTGTTTAATGAAGTAATCAATGGCAAAATATTTCTTGGGAAACATCGGCCGTGTTTAGTGAAGTATGTATCACCTTTAGTTTTTCGCTTTCATAATTGTCCACCATAACTTAGTATATGTTTGTATGATTTTATATTTTCCTGATCATTGCTTGAAAGGAATAAATTATATTTGTGCCATTAAACAATCGGCTGAAGTAAGAACTAGATACCCTCATTATATACATATCGATATATATACATATACGGGCACTAATTTAGTAGTTTTTTTTTTTTTTTTTACCTATACATAAATATCGTTTTAGCTAATTAAAATTTAGGGGAGGGCTACAGTAGGAGCGCCCCTACGTAGGGCCATCCTTTATACACCGTTTGATGGGAATCTGTGGAGAATAACGGGAATCTGTGGGGAATCTGTTTATACACAGATTCCCATCAAACGGTGTATAGACAGGACCCTACGCAGGGACGTCCCTACTGTAGACGCGCTTTAAAATTTATCATGTGCATTTTTTATAGTAAAAAGTAAGAGAGAAATATTATTAATGATGCATGTCTTTTCATACACATCATTATAACTGTTAGATCACTATTAGATGATAATCTAACGATTAGAAAAAAATACTTATACGTAGGTAAAAAAAGAAAAATCTAGTGAATTGGCAATCTATATATAAATATAATCCAAACGGGCATCCTGTGTTATGTGTATGTGAGCACTGAGCGAAGGCAGTTTCATTTTTTTCCCCCTCTTTCCGGGTAATGGTATGCCATCTGCCCTAGCTATATATGGTTTCTTTCCTTTTTTTTTTTTTTTGTTTAAAAAAAAAACTAAAAGTTATTCTTTTCCTTAGCGAAAAGCTAGGTAAAAAAACGTGCCCAACGAAGTGGACGATATATGTTATATTCAGGTTGAATATAGTACTGCGATATTGTATATCGTCTATATATATAGTTGTGAGTGTTTCTTTTACAATAATCTTTCTTAGCTCCAAAAAGGAGAAGAGCATTTAATATATGTATACTAATTAACTTGTCTGTGTGGGGGTATTCATGAATATTGCATACCTTTTTGAACAAATGAATATTAAATATTTGGTAGCTTAGTTTGCAATGTAATGTGATAATTTTCCATTTCCTAGTTCTCACGGTTTATAATGAGAACGTCTAGAGTACTTTTACGTTTTAGAAAGCAAAGTGTCGGAATAACTTAGAACCCTGTATTCAATATTAACTCAATTACATAAAATTGTTTACATATGTCAGCAAATTGTCTATATATTTTCCATATCAAACTAATTAAGCAGGAATATTTCTCTCTTTTTTGGAAAAGACAAAAGAAAAAAAATATATGTCATCATGGTTTTTGCTTGAATTTTATCACAATATTGGCCAGCGACCATTTAATTATAATCAGATCGTAAGGCTTCGATTGTCAAATAAAGCAATAAACAGTCGTGATTCTTCATTCTTGTGAACTTGTGATTAATTGTGTTGTTTAAAGCTAGGCAATCATATCAACATCGGCATTCTATATATGTTGTTTAACTTTTCAAAGCAAGAAAAACATTCGAATTTTGGTGAAATTAATCATTATATATATCTATACATATATGTATATATACCATATACATATATTTGTCCCGTTTATCTCTATTACATTCTCATTCTCATAAACCAATTCTAAATCATTATTAGATACTCTTCCTTACCATACAAGTAAAAGCCGGATAAGTAGCATATATAATATGAATGTGTGTGCATATACGTATACATATATGTATATAAATATCTTGTCAATTAATTCTATGATTGTTTTTCTATTATTTCTTTTTGTCTTAAAAAAACTATATATTTTGACACAAACGCAACTTATCCAAATCTTCCGAATGTGACAGCGAGACTACTATTTTTTTTTGGGCTTTCTACATAAATACGGCAAAACATAGCCCATTTATAAAAAATACGGCCCGTACTAATTTTGAAAAATACGGATACTTACGTAAGTTTGCTTTCATAGTACGGGGCGTATAAGGCAAAACTTATAAATATATATTTATATTAAAAAGCAAAAAGGAAAAGAAGTGCGGTACAAAAAAAATAAAGAAGTGGGCATGCTCTGTTGCTGAGCCTGTCTGCAGACTGTCGGACACGTGTTAGTTTTAAGCGCCAACACAGTTTTTTATTTTAAATTGTTTTTATTAATTTTATTTTATTCATATTTTCTAAATTTTCCCCAAAAATTGGTTTTTTTTTTACTGCTAATTTAATTTTATACTTTAATTAAGTTATTATTTTAGATTTTAGCAACTATAAATTTTGAAATTGCACTATTACACATTTTTTGAATAATCTTTTGTATTTACCTAATCAAAATCTTAAATAGAAAAAATTAGTATAGCATGTTTTTGACTTGTATGCCAATCCCTTTCAAGTTTTTTATATACTATTTTTGTAGATTACTTATGGTAATTTTTTTTTTTTAAAGAGTGCCCAAAAATCCCTTTTAATTTACGAGTCGATACTAAAAGTAACTTGTTCCGATACCAAAAATAAATTATGGATTTTTTTTTTTTAATTTCCCCTCCTGATTGATACTTATAACAAAATTCTTTTTCTACTTATTTATTAAATATTATAGATAACATATTATTATACTACCTAATTTTTTTATTTAGAAATAGAGAGCCTAAAGAATTCAACTCTCATTTTATATCTTGGATACCTATAGTAACTTAGTAAGATGCTTCTGATATTTTTTTTTGTCCTTTTCAATTTACTTGGATACTATAGATATTTGATGAGTGATTAATTCACTCACAAATCAAGTATCATTCAGCTCAAATAATTATAAGTTCTAAAACATTTTTGTTGGTTTGATATGTTTTTGCTTTGTTTTTGTAGTTCTTGTGAATAAATGAGAATCAAGATGAATTGATGCCAAACAAGGGTATTTCAACATTTTTGGATTGAAATTGAGTCTAATACGAATGCCACTCAAAGAAATCAGACAAAATAGAGCTAAAATAGCGAAACAACATACCCGGAAAAGCTATTGTGCTGATTTTCTAGAACCGGGAGCACTGCAACACTATCTAGAAAACAAAGTTTCAGAACCTAGTCCGGAAACACGCTTTTAGTGAGATTTTAAGTGAAATCTCGGCCATTGATTATATCTGATCGAATGGCCCAAATTCCCTCTGTCTTAGGTCATTTTTGAGTTTCTTAAATGCACACTTAAGCCTCTATAGCAAGTGTGGAGAGTTAGAGAGAAAACACAACAAATAAAGCTCAAAAATCCTAGAGAGGAAGGAATTTGGAGTAAAAATCTTGAAGAGAATGCTTGAGAGAGTGGCTTGAAGAGATTGAAGGCTTGAAGTTCTACCCTCATAAAAGAGTTTTTCTTATCCTCTTTCTCACTCTAATTTCATTTGAATTTTGTATTGTGCTTGAAGTTATGAACATGTTTGGATATATAAAATTCTTGTTGAAATTAGTATTAGATTCTCCTATATTGAATTAATTGTTATATGCTTGGGGCATGATGTAACTTAAACTTTGATTCTATATCTTGATTTCCAATATGTTCTCTGATATTATTCTTGAATTTATTTATGCTATTCTATGCTTAATGCTTCTCATCTAATTAGCTACTAATTAGATGATTTAGTTTCTAGAATTCAGTACTTGAGAAAGGGAATTTTAGAAATAATCATAGGATAGTATAACCTAAGACTTGTAGAGTTTGATAGAACTTATATTTTCCTTTAAAGCTATGATCAAAGAACCATTGAACATAATGAATTCTTAATTTTTAGGTTCGGAATAGAGATAATAGAACTACGATTTAGGAATATTTTCACTTGGCACTCGAGAGAGGGAATAGAATTATCTTTGGATTCTTGACTTATAAACTAGGAATAATTGATTTGAACATAATTGGTAATCAAAAGACATAGTTGATAGTTAAGTGAATTCAATCCCCTACTACATTTGTGCATAGAGTTTTCATACTTTGTTTTTGTGTTTATATTTATATTTGTATTTATTTAAGTATAAATTCATTTAGTTTGACTGCCTAAATAAAGTTATGTCACAGCAATTCCGGTAATTAGCGATAATTTAACACCCAATTCCTCATGGGATTAACAATTCTATACTTATCACTTTATTACTTATTTACGACCCGTGCATTTACAATTTTTTACGTATATGCGTTTAGCATAACAATATTTTATAGATATCTATAGTACCTATAAGTATTTTTATAAGATACTTATAATATCTACAAATATTCTTATAAGATAGCTTACAAGTATACCACAGGAATCTTACAAGAATACTTAGGGTATCTATTGTAAATTTTGCAGTAAGAACCTTTGACACTCATTCTTATATCTCATATATCTATAGTAATATGGGCTAATAACACAATAAAACCCTTAAGTTTTCTGCAAAAATTAACCTCACCTTTGAGTTTTGTAAATATATACCCTAATATTAGAAATTCTGCCAATGTTTACTCTATTTTGACAAATTGTGTCTTTTGAACAGTATAAAGACCTTTTTACTCCTCGTTAAATTATTATAAACTTCCCAGATATAATGCTTTTAATATAAACTATTAACTTATTAATTATTTATAATATTTAGTTTCTTTTAAAAAAAGAAAAAAAAATTAAATCTGAACTTTTTCCTCCATAGCCATCAACATTCTCTCCCTACTATCTCTCTTTCACTGTTCAACACCAATAAATTGCAAAACCCACAACTTCACAAACCTATTTTGCCCATAAACTTGGTTTTTATTTGAATAAAGAAATTTCGAATTACCTAGTTTACCCATTTTGCCGATGTGAGATAAAGCTACCCTCCTTCAAAGATTCGAACATAACTCCACAAACCCAAAACTTTAAAGGTAAACAAATTCAAGCAAATATTTAAAAAAAAATACTAAAAGAATCTAAAAAAAAAATACTAAAAGAATCCTATAATCGCATTTGTACTCGTAGGTACCATAAAATATGCATAAAATTGGAATATGTTTTGCAATTGGACTGAAAAACTCTTGACCAAGTTATCAACAGACATGATTTTAATGCATGTACATATAGTATTACTATTCATAAATGTATTCTTTGTTCTTTTCACACACCAAGCTGTCTCTCTGAGGGTACTGAGCCTTTATACTGCATGGGAGTACTTCAACAAATATTAGTACAATAATACATATCGAAGCATTTAACAGTCAGCTTAAGCAATTTACCATGAAATTGTCACTAGTTTCATGATATGTCTATTATGCAATATGAACATGTTTATTATTGGCTTATTATGCATGTGAGAATCTTGGGCATCACAATCCTTCCCTCCTTATTAAATTTCGTCCTCGAAATTTTCTTACCGAAATTAGTGAGAATACTTAATTTTCATCTCTTCTTCTCTTTCCCATGTGGCCTCTTCTACTTCATGGTTCCTCCATAGTATTTTGACCAAAGGGATCTTCTTGTTTCTAAGCTCCTTTTCTTTTCTATCCAAAATCTCCACTGGTTGTTCTTTATAGATCACATCTTAGCTCAATTCTAGTGCCTCAAAACTCAAAACATGTGAAGGGTTTAGAATATATCTTCTTAACATAGACACGTTAAAAACATTGTGTACGTTCGACAGTGAGGGTGGCAAAGCAAGTCTATAAGCAACATCTCCAACTCTGTCAAGTATCTCAAATGGGCCTACATATCTGGGACTAAGCTTTCATTTCTTCCCAAACCTCATGATTCCTTTCATTGAAGCAACCTTCAAAAACACTTTGTCCCCAATATTAAACTTGACCTCTCTCCTTCTGGGATTAGCATAATGTTTCTGTCTATTCAGAACAGCTAATAACCTTTTACGAATCTTTTTTACTGCTTCAGCTGTTTTTCTTACCAATTCTGGACCAAAAAATTTCCTTTCTCCTATCTCATCCCAGTAAATTAGAGATCTACATTTTCTCTCATACAATGCTTCATATGGAGGCATTTCAATTGAAGCTTGATAACTATTGTTGTAGACAAATTCTATCAATGGCAAGTACTTGCTCCAAGACCCATGAAAATCTAACACACAAGCTCTAAGCATATCCTCAAGAGTCTGTATAGTTCTCTCTGATTGTCTATTTGTTTGAGGATGAAAAGTTGTACTAAATGCCAGTTTTGTACCCATAGCCTCCTGAACCCTCTTCCAGAATTTTAAAGTGAATCTAGAATCTTGGTCAGAAATGATAACTTTTGGAACACTATGTAGTCTAATGATTTCTTGAACATACAACTGAGCCAACTGATCCAAGCTATAAGTCACTTTAATCGGCAGAAAATGGGCTGACTTAGTATATCTATCCACAATAACCCAAATAGCATCATGGCCTTTATTTATCTTAGGAAGTCCAACCACCTAATCCATAGCAATCTCTTCCCATTTCCATTGTGGCACATGTATAGGCTTCAATGTACCAGCAGGCCTTTGATGTTCAGCTTTAACTTGCTGGCAT